>RJWJ010007260.1:0-58353 GCA_004363605.1 Indri indri | reverse complement strand
CAATTGATCCCTACATTTTTCTTTTTCTTTTTTTTTTTTTGAGACGGGATCTCCCAATGTTGCCCAGGCTGGTCTCGAATTCTTGGGCTCAAGGGATCTTCCCGCCTCAGCCTGCCAAGTAGCTGGGACTACCGGTGCACGCCACAACAGCTGGCTTGATCCTTACATTTTTTTTTTTCTCTTAGTTGGGTTGGAATTATTAATAAAAAGGGGAACAGAAGGTGCTTTTGTTTCTGTTTCATTTTGTTTTATCTCCTTAAACTCTCCCAAATATGTATCAGGGGTTCTCTTGTCTTTTGAGTTGATATGATGGAGCCAGCCTTCTTACAAAATATTTTAGATGACATTGGCTGGTACACAACACTTGGGTGTGTCTTAGACAACTTCGCTTGCTTTTCTCATAGTCATACCTCTATGCAGCACCTCTGGAGACCCTAAGCAGGCTATCAAGAATCAATAGAGCTGTGCACCAGCATGTGCAATATGCTTCCCTCCCTACTTGCGTAATGTAGAATTCTGGCATCCAGATGCAATGTCTCAATGCCCCAGCGAGGCAAGACAGGAAAAATTTCTACATTATAGGACATAGACTTATCAATCTATAGAAATACATTTCAGTCATGTCTCAATGTCTTGTAAACTTGGCAATTATATTTTCAACCAAGTTGGAAATAGGAAGTAAAGAAAAGGTCTGAGAGAGCCATCTTCTGGAGAGATCTGTTACGACCACAGTGGATTGTGTCCCTTTTTTCCTATATACCTCCTGCACCTCTGATAAAACTGAACCTACAATCCTTTTTGCCAAGCCCGCTTCTCCTGTACATATGACCTACCCTATGAAAGGAAGACCATCCGTGCAGTTGCACAAACCTAGAACCCTTGGAATCATTATAGGCTCCTAGATCTCCTTGATACATCTAATCTACCCTTCAATTCTGCCAATTATATCTCTGGCCACTTCTGTCCTTCCCCAACACCAGTATTCTTTCATATATTTCCTCATCGTTAATCATATTGACCAGATCTCCCATAAGGTCTCCTTACCTTTAGTGTTAACTCTATCCAATCCATATTCTATAATGCGTGTAAAGTTTTTCTTTTCTCTAAAACATAGATTTAACCGTGCTGATCTTTGATGTAAATGATTTCATCCATCTCCATTGTGGCAGGCAGATAATGGCTTTCAAAGACATGCTCACATCCTCATCCCTGGAACCTGTGAATGTTCCCTATTTGCAAAAAGGGTCTTTGCACATGTAATTCAGTTAAGGATTTTGAGATAAGAAAATTATTCTGGATTATCTGGGTGGACCATAAATACCATCACAACTATCTTTATAAGAGAGAAGTAGAGGGAGACAGATTCACAGTGAAGACAATTCGAAGACAGAGCAGAGAGGATGAGGTCGCACCTGCGGAACTCCAACAGCCACCAGAAGCTGTAAGGAGCAAGGGAGGGGCTCTCCCCTTGAACCCAGGGCAGGCAGCCCTGCTGACACCTGGATTTCAGACTTCCAGCCTCCAGAACTGTGAGAGAATAAATTCTTGTTGTTTAAAGTCATACAGTTTATGGTAATTTGTAATGGCAGCCCAAGGAACCTAACAGACCTACTGTCCTTAAGATAATGGTCCAACTGTTTTCATATTACTCATGGCCTCTTGTGATCTGGGCTCTGCCTTCATTTCCTAATCCAATCTCTCGCTATTTTTTCAAATAAACTCTGTGTGTAGTGTTGGGCATAACTGGAAGGTCTTGATTTGTGCCATTTCCTTCTTCAGCTTCCTGCAATTACATATGCTCTCACATTTCTCTACAACTCCCAAATTCTTCTCCTTGTATAATAATCTGCCTAAGCGTATTAGAAAATCTATGTGACAGATGAGTGAGATGGGAGAGGGGGATGTGCCAATCTGAAGTTTTAAAAATGAAACTAATTATATGGGGCAATTTGTGTAAGAATGCATTGACACATGTGTGAATTTATTGTCATTCAATCATGAATGGAAATGGAAATCATAAACTTAGCTTGTACTTATCAGGTTTATAATTATAGTGCTAAGTCATTCTGGGCATGATAGTTGATGTTTCAGAAACATAAGTGGATTTTTCACATCTTTAAGGATGAACCTCTGCACACACATGGCCAGAGTGACAGATTTTGTTGGAGTCCAGATCCAATCCACTTTACTGAGCTGTGCGACCATGCGCCAGCTGCTGAGGACCTTGGCTGTGGATGACTCCCTGCTGTTCTCTTCTTCCCCAGTAACCTGCAGCCAGAGTGACTGACAAGGAGGGACAAAAGACCAGCCCCCTTGCCTCAGGCAGGATCAACTCCATAGTACAGTAAGTGCTCCAGGGTTTTCCCTGGGATCATTTGAAGCTTTCTCGCTGAGACCACATCTTTGCTTTGCTTCTTCCTCTGTTCCACCTGTTCCCCTCACCCCATTTCTCCTGAGAGCACTTCTCCAAGAAATCACTTATCCTCAAATTCCCACCTCATACTTTATTTCTATGAAATGTGACTTAAGACAACAAAATTTTGAACTTTATTACTATTAATACCAGTCCTTGTAGCTCAAGTCCAAAATCAGCCAAGCAATGCAGCAAAACCTCAGTTATCTGACATAATCTCATATGCAGTATGGTAATAAATGGAAAGGTAGCTTCAAAGACGTTGAATCTCTCATGAAGCCAAATCCTTTTTACATAGCCTTTTCCAGAATGCATGAGTGAATGAGTGAATGAATGAATGTTCTAAAGAAAGAAACAGACTATAATAATATATGGTGGTAGTTTTGTAAAAGTATACACAAGTGCCAATGCTCCTCAGTGAAAGCGTATTGTAACACAAAGAGTTTGAAATTCAACTTCTCCCTAATCTAAGCTTCCTCCTACAACATCAAGGGGAAAAGTGTGGATCATGTTTTCAATCCACACTTTTCGCTACAATTTTAAGAATCATTTGATTCATCAGCTCGGAATCGAAAATGGTTTTGGTAGACGAATCTATGTTTAGGCCCAGGTAACTGGATATTTCCAAGAAGTAGATACGAGAACTTTTGAAATAACCATTATTTTAAGAATTATTTCACCATTATTTCACCATTTTTTAAAGAACTGTAACACTTTTCATCATTATTTTAAGAATCATTTGATTCATCAGCTCAGAGCCTAAAATGGTTTTGGCAGACAAATCTATGTTGAGGCCCAACTAACTGGGCGTTTCCAAGAAGTTGGTACTAGAGCCTTTAAAATAACCATTATTTTAAGAATTATTTCACCATCGTTTCACCATTATTTTAAGAATGGTAGCACTTTTCACCATTATTTTAAGAATCATTTATTGGAGTTGATTTTTGTGAGAAATGGAAAGTGCAGTTTCTGTGTCAGTCTTTTGTTTGAGTTGATTTTTGTGAGAGATGAGAAGTGCGCATTTTTGTGAGAGGTGAAAAGTGTGGATCCTGTTTCAGTCCAAAGAGCACTGGACCAAAAGAAGAAAACCTGTTCCCTTCCTGCCATGTGTAGTCTGTGTAGCCTGGAGGAAGGTACTTGATGACATCATAATGTCATGGGAGGAATCAAGGGAATACTGTGCATTGTGAAAGTATTACAAAGTGCCAAGACCTTTACAAACATTGATCATTATTGTTGCTATGTTCAATAGCCAAGAGGCTTATTATTCATCTGCCCTTTATTCATTACACTTACATGGGTCAAATTTGAGGAAAGCAAGTGAATATCTAGTTGTATTAAAAATTAATTTCTATTTTAGGTGATAGATTTAATGCAAATGCATTCCGCTATTCTACACTGAATGACCAATAAAATTTCCATGATAATGACTTTGTATTTAAGTAGAATATGAAATTACATTTATCAGCCTCTATAGTTCATTACATATAGAGAAATTAATTATCTCCTAGGTGCCAAGCACTATCCCAGAGTATTAGCTACAGGGGTGAACATAGCATCAGGAATCGCTTTGTCCAGATGGAAAGAGAGGCATTATACTGATACACATGGCAAGGGTTATATATTTACGAGTTGTGCTAACTTCTAGGAAAGAAGATAATGAATGCTATGAGGGAGAAAAGCAGAGGTAGCCTCTGATATATAGTGTTCACAGAAGATCTCTTGGAGGAAGTATTAGCTGACATCTGCATGATAAGTAACAATTGTCCAGGAGAAGAGCTGGGGGAGAAAACTCAAAATACTGAGGACAACCTCTGGAATGGCCCCAAATAAGAAAAACCTTTGTGCAGTGGATAAATACACAGGCATGGTGGAATAAGAGTGTCTGTTCTAGGGCAGAGAATGAAGGTACAGCATTTTAAAAGGGTGGCCATCAAATCACTCAGGGCAAGATAAACCTCTTTGTGCCCCAGTTTTTTTACCTATCAAATTGAGCTGACAATATTGCGTACTGTTAGGTCAAAATCAATTAATATGCATAGAGAACTTAAATTTTGTGCCTTGCACAGTCAATGTTTGTACAAATTTATTGTTCTTATTATATTAATATAAACACATCTTGTTATTTTCAAGACGTTGACTCAGTCATTAATGACATCTCAGAAAATGTAATTATGGTTAAAAGCATAATGCAAATGTTTTAAACCTTGGCAGATAGCCCAGCTGACAGAAATTGGTAGGAAGGGAGAAGAAATGCAGGAAAAGTAGCAGTCTTGGTAACTCATCTCACCAAGTAAGAGTCAAAGGCTAAAATTGCTAGATTAGAAAGAGGATAGGGGTGAAAGCTATTTAAAGCTACCAAATACAACCACAAGGGGAATTAAAAGCAGAGATATAACTATTGAAAAGTAGGAAAGGAAGATAGCAGCGAAGGATAAATAGGCTGAATCCCCATGAAGCTGAGAACTGCAACCACCTGCGTCAACATTACTTGGCTATTAGGACAAAAAACTAAGACAACCTCTGTCGAAAGGCTTAGTTGTTTGCAATCAGAGAAATTTGCCTGAAAAATATATGATTGTTCATCAGTAAATAACTTTACTATTGCCTTCAGGAAATTCCAGTAGATCAGTTATTCTGAGACAAGAGTTGTCTCAATGACTTACCTGGGAAAACATTTTGCTTCTCAAACATTGTCTTACCCAGATTCATTTTAAGACCATCATCTCACAAAGTAACAATTAATGCCCAATCTCAACTGCTTAAACCACTTGAGTGAAGATCCCCAGAACCTATCAAGATGTGTTCTGACCTCCCCCTCTGGGACAGTACTAAAACACTCTCAGGGTGGTATTCTGCCTTGGTGAATTTAGCTTTGCTTTTTTAACAGATTGTCTGATAACGTTTTAGAATTCAACACAGCAAAAAGGCAAGAGATAAGATCTAGTTGACAGTTCAAGAGACATTGGTAGAAAATAGTATTTGGAAGACTTGCAGGAAGCACCAAAAAGAGTACAACAGAAATGTATAGAAAGTCACTTCAGAAAAAGAAGCTTAGAAAAGGTCACCTCAAGAATGGAGAGTGAAAGCAGAAGATGGCAGCCTTTTATCACAAGATTTTATGCATTATTTCAGTTCCTTGACCTATGGATATTGCTTTGACAAGAACTTAAAAAAGAAAAGAAGAAAAGAAAAAAGAAAAAGAAAAAAATAACAACATTGAATGAAAAGATAGAAATAATTGGAAGCAAAAAATCAGCAACAAAATAGTATCCTTCAGTTATCCAGGCTGTCCAACTCTGCAGACTGTCAGAATTTTGCCTGATTTATCTTGGTTCTGCTGGTCTAGCATAATATCTGGCCTCTGGTCAGTATTCATTTAACATTTTTGTAACTTTATATAATTGAGGTGGTGCTGAGTTCTCGTTAGAGTCACAGTGGTTAAAAATGTTTAAGTATTCTCGGTGGTTAAGATGCTGGCTTTTTTTTTTTTTATTGGTCTATTGATTTAAGTTTCAGTTTCTCCAGGTGTCAATTTGGGGAGTCAATTTAGAGATCCTCCTTTATGATCAGGATTAAATGGCTATGGAAGAGAAATAGAAAGAATTAACCTTCTTATGTGTCCCTTTATGTTCACTATTGCTATGGACTGAATGTTTGTGTATCACCTCCCCGCAATACGTTAAAATCCCAACCCCCAATGAGTTGGTATAATATTAGGAGGTAAGGCCTTTGGGAGGTGATTGGGTCATGAGGGTGGAACCCCCAAGAATGGGATTGGTGCCCTTATATAAAAGACATGAGAAAGGTTGCTTTCTCCCTCTTTGCTCTCTGCTATGTATGGCTACAACAAAAATATGAATGTTTGCACACCATGAAGCAGGCCCTTACCAGACAGCGAGTCTGCTGGCACATTGATCTTGGACTCCCCAGCCTCCAGAACTGTGAAAAATTAATGTTTATTATTAGAGTCACCCATTCTATGGTATTTTTTTTTAATGTAGAAGTCTGATCTAACTAAGACAATAGTGAATTCTTGAGAATTCAGTGCTGCAAATATAAATGTATTATAGCGGTTCCAGGAGTATGCTGCCCAGACATCCCTTTGGAAGAGAACCTTCCATGAGGAGTCTATTAGCTAAGAGTATCCATCTGCTGTACCATTCACACAGAGCATCTACTCTTCCTGGGGTATCCCCAGCCTATTATTGAGTACAGCGAGGGAACCAGAATCAGGTTATCCCTACCCAAAGTGGGGCTCCTTTTAATGGGCAATCTCTATTCTGGGGCTGTACGTTGGCCTGGCCAAAACTTTCTCAGAGCTGTGCTATGGTCTGAGGCTCCTCGTACCTCCCCCTTCCCTCTCTGTCTTTTACAGGTGTCGGACCCACATTGTGGACTGAAGGCTTTCTGTCCTGCTCCTTTTATCTGTCACAGGAATTTCCCCCAACACACTGTTCACATCTGTTTCTCTGTAGGCAGCTGCTGCTCAGAGAACCTGAATGGCTACCCGTACAGAGTCAGGGACTTTGCCTATGGTGGCGAAACCAGATGCTTACACTCTCTTCCCTGGAGATGGCAGTGTGGTCCTTTCCCCTCTTCCTTCTTACAAGGAACTTAAGAAACACTTGCAAGCCCCTTTGAAATCTTTCTGGTCAAATGGAGAGGTAGGGCTCTTAATTTGCCATGCTTCTTTTCTCTGGTCAGCTACTTAGGGCTCAGATTGACATGTAGATTATAGACATTGAAGCAGCTCCTTTGCATTTCGGCAAATTTTCTACTGAGGAGTGAGAGAGTATGTACATCAGTAAAAGCACAGCTTGTATGACATAAATTATAAGAAAGAAACAGCACTGTGTGTGAGTTATGGGCAGGGTTTGTGCCACCGTGACCTACAGGGAGATGGAAGACCTTGCCACCAGCTGCAGGAAGTAGAGTCAGCAGACGGCCTGACTATCATCTCCACAGGGTCTTCCTCACTGAGTTGACCCCTTCCTGGAGCAGCCCATAGCCTGAAACTGAGTGAAGCGGGGGTATAGAGGCCTGGCCATGTTCGCCAATTGGGGCTCAACTCTGATGCATGATGCAGTATTCACTCCAGAGCTCCCCGCTGGGTTGGTGAGACTTCTACAGGCCTCCCTTTCAGTTGAACTTCCTCTCTGTCTTCCACAGGCATTGGTCCTTGATAAACATCTTGAGGGGTATATTCACACCTAACGGGTGTGGTGTGCACCATTGGTGGATGGACATGGTTGAAGCACTGAATTGGGTGGGGAAAAGGCAATATACGTAACCTAAACATTCGTACTCACATAATATGCTGAAATTAAAAAAAATTTAAAAACAAAAACGTCTTGAACCCCAAACTCTGTTTCAGCTTCTGATTCCAGAGAACCCTGCCCACAGCAGCCACTGAGTGTAAATATGAAGGAAAGGAAAAACAGAAAGACAATGAACATGAATTTGAAGAAAACGTATTTGCAGGATGTGGGTGATAAAGGTAAATATAGATTTGTTGGTTTCTTAGAAAACATTCTATCTCTCTGGGAAGCTTCTTGAATTATTTTTGTGCACAGGTTACAGAGCAGAAAAAGAAATACCATTGGTCCACGGGGCCCAATAACACAGATACACACAGTGAGTTTTTCCTAAGACCTGGACACATCCCCGTGCAGGAGAGGCACTGGTCCGCGGTAGCAATCACTTCTGTCCCCCCAAAGTACGCTCTGACAGTGGTGGTGAGTCAAGTGAATATATTGTCAGCGAGCATTAGAGGAACACAAAGCAAACAAGCTACCAAATGAAATTTTATAGGAGGGGCATATTCTGAGGGCTTAGAGAGAAAAAGGAATTCAGAAGGGCTTTTTGAACAAATGATTCTGGAGACAAATTTTGAAGAGCAAGTTTTGTGGACATGAGTTAGGCATGACAAATGGTTAGATCACTCCTGGCTCTGAGCCAAGAAGGGGGAATCCTGTCAGCTGCACGCTGCACTGGCACAAACAGGTTTACCTGGAGAACTCAGGCGGCAGCATCCTTTCAGGGTTAAGGTGTGGCTCATGGAAAGGGGTTCCCATCCAGGTGCTCCTGGCTCTGTCACTTAGCAGTTCTGTCATCAACCTCTCTGGATTTGAATTTCCTCATCTCTCAAACAGGGTTAATAATAGCTACCTCCTAGGGTTGTTGTAAGGCTTAATGAAATGCACTTGTTTGGGTGAAGTGCTCGAATAGATTGGTTAATGCTAATTTGGGGATGCCTTGGTCAGTTAGGCAAGGCATGCCTTTAGGAGGAGGGATGCATTGGTTAAAATATCCTCACGTGAAATTTACGAAACCATCTGGGAGCTCTGAACACTCAGAACAGTGGATTCTAGAGGGAGACAGTTATATCCATGGGGTTAAGTCATTATTGATCCCATCGAAGAGAAGAAATATGCTGAGTCCGCAGAGATGGCCACTTACTAGGAACCAGCACCTGTGTCCTGGCCTTTAACAGGAGCTCTCCTTAATGGACGCGGTGATTGGTCCGTTTCCACTTTGTCTTATCTGTGGCAATGACTCCGCAAGTATAAATCCCTCTACCAAATTGTATACTGCGGAGGCTCAACTGAATACAAGTGCTCAAAAATATACTGAATTTGAATGTTGTGCAGTTTGGTGCCCACCTTCCGCACACATACAGCACAATACATCAAAACACATTAAAGTCAGCACTTGTGTTTGTGCCATAATTCTTTCTTTTGAAAAGAAAATCCAAAATGCAGCCAGCAGATGGCGAGAGTTGACCATATTTGAACTACAGGTAAACTAGGTTTTCAGTAGGAGATTTTGGAGACATTACTCTCCTCAATTACTTTTTGTTTGTTGTTTGTTCTGTTTTCCTTTTCCTTTAAATAGAGTCAGGTTTGCACCTCAGAGGGGAATTAGAAGCATCGTGAAGGCAACTAAGAAAAAATTCCAACTCAAACTAGGGCTTAAGTTCTTTAAAAACATCATCGTTTTATTTACTCCGGAGGGTAAACTTTGGAAGAGGAGACGAGTGAAAGGCCAAATATTTTGGGCAATTGCCAGAATGTAGGTAGCTTGATTAAAATGGTCGTTCATTTCTGGAGTACTCAGCGAAACTGCTTCCAAGACATGTTCTTTGTATTTTACTCTCACATATAATTACTGCCCCAAAATTGTGGGCTCAGCCCTAGAGGATAAATTTTATGGGTCATAAATGTTCTAAATGTTGTTCTTTTCAGGACTGCACAAAGCAGCATGAATTCCAGGGCTGAGACTTGCTTCAGTTATCTATCTACCATCTTCAACTACATGCCTGCAAATGAGATGCCAAGGGTCACTCCGTGTCAGGACTTGGTAAGAAAAGCCATTGGAATGTTTAATTTTTCTCTGGACATAAAGCTTCTTTGTGCACACTTGTATGGTAATGCTGGGACACACAGTTGTCCATGGGGCAAAAGAAGAGCTATAAAGAATGCAGAAAAAATAAATAATATAAGCCAAGTGCATACTTATCTAGGAAGGTAAATGTCACAATTGGGGAAGTTTACAAAATATGTCAATGATAGAAAATAAAAATTATCTACATGATGACTAAATATTCTCTCACTCTTTAAGATGCCATTAAAATGGAAGATCCTTAGCCATCCTCTGCGTGTTAATTTTTAAAGGATTCTAATGCTTTAGAATCGTGACTCCACGAGAGAGAGAGACAATTCCAATATTTCCAAGTAAGCAAATAAACAAGGTCAAGTTGGAAGGCCAGAGACAAGAAGTAAAGGAAATGTGGGTGTGTGAACGTGTGTGCGGAATATTCTTATCTTTGCTTTGTGCCACAGATCCTTGGCAAGACTGTTGTCTAAGTTTGGCTTTAACATAAAGCTTGTTGTAATTTCTGTGCCTAAATGAAGGGTCCTGTGTCTCTGCAAAATATCCTGTCAGTGATCTGACTAGTTACACCTATCCACTTAGCACAAGTATTTAAAAACAAAACATGAGAAATAATTGTTAAAGAAAAGTTTCAGAATTAATTTTAACTTGGTAATTTTATTCCAGTGGATGTCTTCATGGAATATCTTGAACAAAATTTTAAATAGTTAACAATTAACAATAAAAAAATACCTCTAACATTTTTATTGATGGAAGTGTTAAGACTGGACGTGACTACATAGAGAAAAAAACCTGAAGAAAGTCAATATAAAACACAGATATTTTCAAAGCAACTCATTTAAAACTGTCTTTTAAAATTCTGAATCTAATAATATTCTTCAGAACATTAGTTGACTGAATTTAACGAGTTTATTTTTTTAAAAAACAAAAAAAAAGGTGCAAAGATTTTGAACATGAACACAGTACTTGTTATATTAGTGTGGCATTAGAAACCATCTAAAGGTTAAAAATCAGGGAAATCATTTAGCACACAAAGGCATGTTCATTCATGAAAATGTTTTGTCGTGGAAATAAATAATTGACAGGTAAATTTGTTTATGTTCTTAACATTACTTAAAAGCATAAGGATACAAAATTGTGCAAACAGTTGGAATACAAAACACCATTCATTAAAAAATAATTTCATAGAAAATATGATTCACCAATTTTTCCATAGTAGAAATATTTAGGGGTGATGTGATGATTAATTTTTTTCTGAATTGCTATGTAATTTTCCCCCAAATTTTAATGGCCATGTCTTTTCTATTAATATTAAAAAGACATGCACCAACATGTATGTGTGCATGTTTTAAGTCACCATTTTCTGTAGTGCTATTTCCAGCCTCAGTTTATTCTGCAAAATAAAGACATTCTTGTACCATATGGGTCTTTATCATAACAACCCTCTGAACACCAAAAAGAGAAAACAATAAATTCTTAAAATGGCTGAAAAGAGTTATATAGATTTTAGGGGTCGTTTTTAATTACAAATATTATTAAAACAAGACTCTTACTAGGGAGAAAGCATGTATCCTTGGTGATGCGAAAGGAGACGGAATCGGAAGCTCACTCTCCTCCTATCATAAGGTTTTTTCCACTTACAAGACACCGGTATCTGATGTGGAACCCTTAGAGACTTACTCCTTTGGGTTAAAATGTTTGCTTCTAGAGTTCTTCTTGACAGTAAAAGTCTAGTGGCCTCGCAGAATGCCAGATGTCATTAGTTTTTCACACCATAAGGAGCAGCATGAAACCAAAGGTGGGGGTGGGGAGGGAGGTACAAGGTTTAAGGAAGGGAGGCTTCCCTCTGAACTATGGTTCTGCCCCAGGCAGTTGCCAGTTAACATTTTCTGATCACTACACACTGAATCCTGTTCACAAACTAAAACACAAATAATCTCAGGTACGTGTAGCCTGCGCCTCGGGGGAAGCAGGATGGCCTGTTGAGACTCAGGCACCCAGGAACCCCGAGAAATGCTGTGCATCTTCCCTTACCTCTGCTGCTCTCTCCTCTGCTGTGCAGAGAAGCCACCCCTCAGTCTTTGCTCCTCGCAGCAGCCTGCCCTGCCTTTGCTGATGGAGAGAGTAGTTGTAGCCATAGTCAGCAGCTAAGCCAGGAGGGGGAAATGGTTTTGATAAGGGCCATGAGGCTGTACACTTACGGCTGCAAGGAAAACTGATGTGTGCCTGGAATAATCTGCTCGCAGCCCTCCAGCACTGGTAGAGCGATAGATCGGTGCAACAATCAAGAACTGCTTATATTCCACCGCAAGAAAAGCCATTCATTTTTAGTAAATTTCCCAGAGCCCTCTTTTCTTCCTCTGAACCCTTCTGTGTGTACTTTTCCTACTGCCTGTACTAACAATCTGTGAGAAGGTGAGGGGAAGACTGCCGCAAGCTTATTCAGAGGACTTTCTGTGCAAACCCAAGAAAGAGAGACGTATTTGCAACTCTGTGGCGGGGGCTCCCCCCTTTCTGCCCCGACCCTGTCATTCTTTGTCCAGTTTCCTGGGCTTTTGTGGGTGTCTAAAGAACTATTTGTCTTTTTGCATAGCAAGCAAAGGGACAAGAGGAGAAAGCAGGGTGAGATGTGAGACACAGAAGAAAGGGGACTCAGTTGTGGCTTCTTGAGAAAGCATTTAGGATCAGTCATCTTGGTTGTGGGTCTTTGGAGCAATTGCTCTACTTCCGACAAATTCTAGTCTGATTTCACAATTCTAGTATACGTATTTGGTGTTTCATACTCAGTATTACATGTGCTACAGAATAGTCACAGGATAGAAAACTCCATCACACTCTACGTGTAATCAGAATATTTTCAAAGGGTAAAATTCAGCATTAACATATTATGTGTATAATAAATAAGATGCCCAATCTATGGCCCCCGAAGCTTGTGAAATTACAGGCTTCCCCCTCCCCACCCCATCTCCTTTTTCTAATGCTTGTTTCATTTTATAGGATCATGACGGATGATACAAATGTCTAGTAATTGCGGAAACTCGAGAACATATATTTGCCGGAGAGCATAAAGAATTCCTAGGATGTAACCAAATTTGTTCTTTTGAATTCTCTTGAAATCAGGTAAAAATCCAATAATTAAAATCTTTGGAAATAACACTAAATTGGCATTGTGTGTGCTCATGTAGAAAGCACTTCTACATGTTGTTGAAATCTTTTTGTCTTAAATGCATACACAAAGACAATCTCAAAGTGTGTATCACTATTTAGAAACATGTTTTGGATATTTCTGCTGCACAAAATCATCTATGATTCCGTATGGCCTTCTGTGTGTGTGTGCCTGTGCATTACTTTTTGGTTAGGTTTGGGGGATTCTTTGGTCTTTCCTCTCCCTCGCTCTCTTCCTGTCCTCCTCGCTCTTTTCACAACAGGCTGCTAAGTTGTCCTCAAACCAGTTTTAGACTTGAAAGATTTAGCAAACAAAAACACTTCATGATGTTTTTGGTGGGAGTTTTTAGCAGATGTATTCTTCCTCTTGAGGCTTTCCCCTCTGTTTGATCTTTTCCTCCAAAGCAATTCATTATAATATGATGGGCAAAAACCCAGGCAGGATAATTGTACTGAAACAGGCCAGCCGCCAGGACGCTGCATCCGTCCTTCACGCTGGTGGCTGCTGTCCCTGCGAGGCTGCTCCAGCCACTGTGGCTGTGAGCTACTGAGCGAGACCCAGTGAATGGACAGGAGGGGGAGGCCGTCTGGATTAGGGGATGGGTCAGAAGCTCGTCCGTCATTTGGGCTGAGTTTCTGTAAAGCTACAGGAATAAGCATTGCTCATGACCTCTAAGGAACAAAGCTTGGATTGAAGCTGAGAAGGCAGAGATACTATCAAGATGGCTGAATGAGCAGAAATTTTGAGTTATGTTTTTCATTATGTAATGTTGTCAGCTGCTACTCTTTGTAGTCACCAAGTCAACATGGAGAGGAGCTCAGCTTTTCCAAGACTAGCCACCGCATTTGTTCCTTTAAGCTATGATTCTCAAAGGCAAACACATACCCATTGCTCTGGGTGGTTGTGCAAAGGGAGTTTGTTGGGGGAATTCCAGGTAAACACAGACAGAATCCTGCCACCCCTCTCTGGTAGCCTCTGTCACAGGGAGGTACAAATACCTTTAACTTCCCATTTCTTCTCTCAATGCCCAGCCCACACCATGTGGCACTAAGAGCTATGACACAGAGGGCCGAGACCTTATCCAGTCTACCCCATGGTTGGCCTTTGAAGACACCACAGTGTGCCTTTGTTAAATAAGACTTCTGACATTGAACAGTGATTGGAGGGGAGTGGAATTGGGCTGGGCTTCTTCAGGAACACTATTCTATACCCTGTTTAAATCTGACTGTAGTTCTTTTGTATCACATATTATCACATAACAAATTATCACAAATCTGGTGCCTTAAAACAAATTATCACAAATTTGGTAGCTTAAAATATCTCAAATTTATTATCTCGGTTTCAGTGAATCAGGAGTCCAAGCACAGGTTAGCCTGAGGCCTCTGCTCAGGGACTCACCTCGCTGAAATCAAGGTGTCAGTCAGGGCTGCAGTCTCATCTGAGGTCTACTTTCCAGTTCACTGGTTGTTATTGACAGAGTTCAGGGCATTGTGGCTGTAAGACTGAGCCCCAGACCCTGGAGGGCCCACTACTCCCTGCCGGATGGCCCTGTCCACAGCGTGGCAGTTTGCTTCTTCAAAGCCAACAGGAGAGTGTCTCTGCTGACTGCTTCTTTCTCTCTGACCTGTAGATCCTCTTCTAAAGGGTTTTCCTGATGAGGTCAGACACAATCAAAATCATCTCCCTTAGGATTAATTTAGAGTCAACTAATCAGGGACCTTAATTACATCTGCAAAATTCCTTCACTTTACCCATATAACATAATCACAATGTGACATCCCACCATATTCACAGGTCCTTCAAGGGGAGGAGATTATGCAAAGGATGGACTTCAGGGAGCAGAGATCATGGGAGAGTTCTGCCTGCCACTCTGAGAACATTCCCTTTATGTTAAAATTTTAATGTCACAACCAGCTGATTGCCATTTTGGTTTGGATATCCTAACTAGGCATTGTAAACATCTCGCTATCTGCCAATAGTGAAAGAAATTCAAACTAGAAGTACCTCGACTATGATTATCTGTATTGGCATAATTTCACGTTTGCTGAGAATATTTGTAACTCTATGATTAATTGCAACTTTTGTTAACATCACATCACCTTTAGTTAATCTAACTTGTGTATTTCAGAGAAGCCAAAAGACATAATTTTGAGATAAAGAGACCTTTAGAAATATTTAGTTTAGTGATTTCAAATTTGGGAGTATCAGAATATATTTATTCTGTTAATTCCAATTATGTAGATAGATATTCATATACGAATAAATCTATTGATTAAAAAATGAAAAACATATATCTACAATGAATTCAATAACATTTTAATAACCTTGTATTTTATTAATCACAAAAATCCATAGACATTTAAGAAATAGTGAGATATATATAATATATATGTGTTGTGTATATATATATATATAAAATTCGTTCCCTCCATTAACAGTTCTTGAAACACACAACTTTTTATACCTCAAGGAATAAATCTATACCTGTTTATAGAAAAATTTATCTATTTGAGTTTACAGATGAGGAATGTATCATTAAATAAATATGTAAGGAAAATTAGGCAAGTGAGCTATGTTGTACCCTCAAGGTTCATGAAAGAACTGAACGTAGAATAAAGACCCCCACACCCTGTAAAACTTTAAACAGCTGTGCTGCTTTAACTTTGAACCACTGATACCTATGTTTCTCTGCCCTAAGACAGAATGTAAGTCAATAGACACTCTTTGCCTGATGTGGCTGAGAAACTACGTATTCTCTACACAGTAGTTGGGAGCAAAGAACAATTGCGTGGGCAGGACAGAAAAAGATAAGGAAACTAGGTTAATTCCAAGTTCCTCTTGAGTGAGGCCCTCCTTCCATAACAATTTTGTAGGGCGTGAATTCACTGAATCTAGGGAAAATTCAGATTCAATAGTAAGTTGGAAGCCACGCTTTACAAAAATATGCAATGATAAATCTCTTCAGAAAATCTAGAGTTTGGGATTTTGCATATGGCTGTCCTCTTAAATTAAGGTGGATAATGAATATTTGCCTATAACTCATAAATACATTTATAAACACCTTTATTGAGATATAATTTATATACCATAGAACTCACCTATATTATGATTTTCAGCAAATTTACTGAGTTTTGCAACCATCACCAAAATCCACTTTTATAACTTTTTTAATCACCTCAATAAGGTCCTTTACATTCACTTACAGCTAATTCCCAATCCACTCCTGCATCCTGTCCTCTGCCTCAGCCCCAAGCAACCATTAATCTACTCTCTGTTTTTATAGATTTGCCTGTTCTCAACATTTCAAATGTACGGAATCACACAACATGCGGTATTTCATATCTGTCTTTTTTTCATTTAGTATAATGTTTTTGATGTATGTCCATATTGTAGAATTTATCAGAACTTCATTCCTTTTTATCTCTGAATGATATCCGCTTGTATGGATAGACCACATTTTGCTTAATCCATTCACCAGTCGGTGGACATCTGATTTGATTCCACTTTGTGTCTATTATGATGATCCTATTATGAGCATTTAAGAGCAAGTCTTTGTGTGGAAATATGTTATTCTCTTGGGTAATGCCTAGAAAAGGAAGGCTGGGCCATATGGTAAAATAAAGGTGAACATTTTTAAAAGCTACCAAATTGTGTTCCAAAGGGGCTGTCCCATTTTATTTTGCATTCCTATCGGTAACACATGAGGCTCCCATTTCTCTACACCCCCATCAACATTTGCTATTATGCGTCTCTTTGTTTTGTTATCATAGTCACTGTAGTGGAGGTGAGATGGCATCTCATTGTGGTCTTAATGTGCATTTCCCTAATGACTAATGAGACTGAGCATCTTTTCATGTGCTGTTAGCCAATCGTATATTTTCTTTGGTAAAATGTTTGTTGAAATCTTTTTCCCATTTTATAATTGGTAATTTACCTTATGTATTTAGCTGGAAGAGTTCTTTTTATATTCTGCATATAAGTTTTGTATCAGATACATGATTTATAATTTTTCCCAGTCTATAGCTTGTTTTATTTTTTTATTTTCTAAATGGTCTCTTTTAAAATGCAAAAGTTTTGAATTTTAGTGATGTCCAGTCTGTTGAGTTTTCCCTTTTATGTGTCGTACTTTTGGTGTCATATCTAAGAAACCTTTATCTAACTCAAGGTCTCGAATATTTTATCCTATGTTTACATCTAAAAATTTTGTAGCTTTAGCTCATACATTTAAGGCCTCTGATCTATTTTGAGGTAATTTTTGTGTATCATGTGAAGTAAAAGTCTAAGTTCACGTTTGGGCATGTGACTATGTGGTTGTCCCAGAACCATTGATAAAAATACTATGCTGTCCCCACTGACTTGCTTTGTGATTTGTGCTGAACAGCAATTGATCATAAATACAGAGGTATAAACCCACTCTTAAATGTGACTTTGATCTTGCCTTTCAACAGGGGAGGTGTTCTAGGATGTGAGCCCAATAGTAGGACAGTGCTATGAGCAACTGGCAGTTGGTGAGCTTCTACCTGGTTATCACCTCCGTCTCTCCCATTTGATGTTGGTATAATCACTGGCACCACTCCAGCATGTGCAAATGACCAACATGATCTCATGTATGTTTTGTTTTGTATTGTTTCTTAACCAACTTCCAACATGTTAGCGTATACCTTCCCTAGGGGAAAAAAAACTGGTGATAAAATGTTGTGATTTGGAAGATGTTTCTTCTTCCAACTTTGGGTTAGTAGACGCTACATCAAATGAGATAATGCATGTGAAAAGGTTTCAAAAACCATAAAATGCCAAACAAGTGTTAGGAATTATCATTATTGCATGTAGGGAATAAGAGTAAACAGAAGGAACAGTAATGCTTTTAGAGGGCTTAAGTAGACAAAGTAGATGGCAATGTCAACATAAGAAGGTAAAAACCAGATTTGCAGGTAATCCGCCTGTTGATGATTGTTGAAAGTTGACTTTATCCGCATTACCTAAAATATGAAGGAGTTGGGTCAACATCAAAGAGGCTTCTCTTGTGTAGTTGGATATGGTGGATAAAGTTGTCTTAATAATTGGTATATTCTCTTGAAGCAAGGTAGAAACTTTGCCAGAAGATACTGATTTCTCCTATTAATGGATGGCCCTCCTTCCAGGGTGTAGGTGGAATTAACAACTGTTTTTATAATGCCAACTTCAGTATGTTGAAAGCCCCAAATAACCTAAAATCTTTCCTCCGCACAGTGAGATAGACAGTTTGCTTGAAATTTCCAGGTTTAGTGAACATGTAAGGGCAATATATGAAAGTCTACATATTTGTACTGAGTTGAGGCATTGTTACTTAGACCTCACAAAACACTTTGCTAGGATTATAACCCATATTCATCCACTTGCTATCTACTGTCATCCAGCAAACAGCTAAGTCCTGGAGGTTTGCACAAAGGATAGATCAAATGTGAAGAGAAGGAATTAGGAGAATGTGTGGAACACTATGCAAATTTCTCTGGAGTTGGTAATTTACAGATGGAGAGGTCCCGGCACTTTAGCAGGGAAATAAGGTCATTGCTGCTGCAGAGGTTGAAAGACAGATCCCAAATGGAGGGAGGGTGGAGGCTGAGGGTTGCACTGTTTTCCTACAGCACAGTTTTGCCTCAGGGAAGCCCTGACTTGGTGCTAATGATGAACATTAATATTTCAGCTGCCATACTGCTCCAAGTTCTCAATTCTCGAACTGATTACTCTGGTACATCATTTTATTTAGTGTTTCTCTGGCACCCTTTTCCTGCGTCCAAATCCTGGTTGTTTTGTAGCAGTAGTTCTTAGCTTTTGTGACCATAGCTCTTCAAGTTCGGTTATTTCTGTGCTCCTTATTTTATAGAACAGAGAGGTTTAGAATCTTGGCTTTCACACAGGGCATTAGAGGTGGGTCATGATGATAATTTTAACTCAAAGGCCCTTAAGCTACACAGTTTCAGACAATTCTCCCTAAAAAGCTTGAATATCAGAAACTTGTGAGAAAACCTCTCTATAGCCACTGGAATTTCCCAGTGGCTCCAAATTCACTTCCTAAAATACCTTTTCTGTGAATAGTTGGGCAGTTGGTGCTTATAGCTTATGGCTCAGGAAGATTGGAGGAATGCAGGGATCATTTTTAAAATTCTCTTAGTTCAAAGGCACCCTGTAGATTTGTTAATAAATCAAAGCACATACGGGGAGTAAGGAGGCAGAGGAAACGGGGAGGGGCTCCAAGCTCAGAGATAAAAATTGCCAAGAAAGAGCCTGCCTTTAAAGAAAGGGTAACTCGGAGCAGGAAGACAGAGGGGGAGAAATAATAAACAAGAGGCGTCTTCATGGTGCCCCGGTGTGACACACAACAGGAGCTGGAAAACATTCAACATTTGATGCTAGAGAACAGAAGAAGGCAGAAAACACATTCGGAGAATAACCCTACCACCTATTGCAAACACTTCCACGCTTCTCTCATGCACAAATGCAAAACAGAACTCTCCATGGACGGGGCCACTGACCACCCCAAATGGGCTTCTCCACCAAGGTCATGGGTTAAGCCATTGTAGAGCAGGTTTTGCACCGGTCCTTTCACGTTGCCCAGAGCTCGCCCCTGCCCATCCACTCTTGCCCCCTTCATCTTTGTATTTGTCATGCCATTAAGCTCACAGTACGCAGCCAATTCAATAGGGAGCGCTCATATTTCCCAAGTATACACATATATAAAAATTGGAATTAAATGGAGCTATTCTCTTTGATTTGGCCCTGGTGTCTTGATTGCTTTCTGTCGGGCCCATCCTGATTTCGTCTTGGCCCTAGGCATTTGGGCAGGTACATTTTTATGGCTGACTTGGATTCCCTTTTATTGCACCATCTCCAGTGTTTTTCTCATGAGAATTTCCTTTGGCAGCAATTCTTAATCTTGTCCAACTTGCTTTTAAGTGACACTGGATTCTTTCGCTGGCCTGTCCAGGGAACCACATTTAGCAGAGTCGAGAGACAAGGGAAGGTTTGGAAATGTTTAGGAATGTATTGATAACTTTGTTTACTTATAGATCCTTTCGATTCTATGTTTAGGCAATGTCCCTCCTCTGACATTCCCCCATGGAGTTGTACTATTCCAGCATTTCCTGAGCATTGACACCAGATTTACTATCTTCCTTCCCACTCCTTCTAGGCTCAGCAGTCACCCTGGTTGTCTTCATCCATGTGGAAAGCTCCTGTCTTCTTCATTCCAGCAATCTGCATCCCACCCCTTGAGACACCCTCTCCCAGGATCTTGGCACTGGTTGGGAAATCTTCTACTCAAATATTATAATTTCTGACCACAATTATCCCCGCATGTTTTGCCTTCACTTGTTCTCTACACACAGATGTTCTGGATACTCTTAGACCTCAATTACTCCATCCCTCTTCTTTCTTTCAGTCCACTACTTCCTTCCTTCTACAGCCCACCTCTCCACAGTGAAACACTTACGTGCTCAGTTTTCATCTTTTCCACATCCTCATGGACTTGCAAATCAGTATCAACCCAGCCATTCATTTTATCCTTCCAAAAAAGTTGCTGATAATTGCTCCTGAAGAAAACCATTCCACTGTGTAGACCTTTGTTGCTACAAATTTTGGTCTCCAATCTCCAATGAGTTGTCATATTTGTTTGAAAGTTCTTTTACCCCGCTCTAGCTTGTTTGCTTCCTCAGTTACCCAAGGATATTCCAAATTGTTAGCAGTCTTCTCATTCTCACCTACCCACCTGCCCTTCACTGATGTCACCTGCAGTAGGCATCCTTGCTGCTTCTTTACGGATAAAACAAGAGCCATGGGACATAAGCTGCACCAGGTTCTACACTTTCAGTTCAGAGGCAGGAGCAGCTTGTGCCGAATCTCAGCCCCTACCCTGTTCTGTGGGTCCTGTTACCTCCCACATCTCCTTCATTGCTTGCTCTGTTGTCTGTGTTTTGATCCTCTTTCTCCTTCCTATTCTTCTTCCTAACCTATAAATACACTCAAATTTATCTTATTTAAAATAATAAAATAGAAAACCTTCTACCATCTTATATCTTTCTTATTACTGGAATCATATCCTCTTTCATTCTTTAGGGCAAAGACCTTTGAAAAGATTATTTATATTCTTTGTCCACATATCTCACATATAATTCACTTATTTTTAATATTTCCCATTCTTATAAAATTAATACATGCACAAAAATTTAAAAGTCAAATGGTAATTCATGGCTAATCATGAAAAACACCTTGATTCATACCTTCCCACCCTTGAGTCTCCATTCTCCAAAACTTTTATCTATTTCTTTAGGTACTCATCTCCAAAGCTATGCACCCATTAATCTTTCCTTCCTCTCTCTGTTCTTTCTAGGACACTATGGGTGTCTATATCTATTTATTTTTGTAACTCTCTGAAAATACTGATTTTAGTGTTGATGTTTGTGGGGATGAGGAGCACTGATTGCTCCTTCTAGTTTCTGTTTGTTCTTTGGCTTTTTGTTTTGGCCTCTCTCTGCTGTGCTAATATTTCCTCAAATGACTGGTGGTCTTTGTTGTTCACTTATGTTTAGGAATGAATCACCAACCACCTCCCTGGAAACTCTGTGGCATGGTTGGACTTGTGTTCACTGGTAATTAATTGGGCAGAGACCTGCTCCTTTGGGGTTAGGAGGAAGCTCAGTTGTGAGTATCTGACATTTTAGTGGAATAGAATCCTTCATTTTCCAATTTGTGTAAATTTCTAGGCCCTATTATTCCAGGACTCAAATGGTGAAGGGGGCTTGGAGATTATATAACTTATTATAATCACTTTTAGTTGATCCATCTGTTTCACGTATGGGGCTTTTTGTCCATATTCCCGTTTCTAAATCTTTTCATGGTTCTGTATTGAAATGGCTTTTTCTCTTGGGCACTTGTAGGTGGTTGCTATTTACTATTCTCATCTTTGCCGACTCCTCCATTGTTTTCCATCTTCCAAAAATTTCTTAGCAACTATTATCTCTTGCTCTGTCTTTTCCTGTTCTTTACTCTTGTGGTGCACACCTTTTAACTTCTTTGCTTTCATTATGCTAAATATAATGTAGATAATAAATTCTTGAAAGAAACTGAAATAAATATATTGCATTCAACCCACTACTTTTAGTTGAAAATCTTCTGCTTCACCTTTTAATGCATTGTAATCAGATTTCTGGCCCTGCTCTCCATGGAAAATCCAATGACGTCCTAGTTCTTAAGTCCAATTGACTATTTTCAGTTTTTATCTTCCTTGTCCTCTGCATCTACCATCTACTATTTTTGTAAAATATCCCCCTCTCTTTGTTTCCACTACCCCATTCTCCTGGTTTTCCTCTTTCTTTAATCATTTTCAGCTAATTTTCGGGTTCCTCTTCTATTGCCCACCTCTTAAAATACAGTTTTCCCAATGTCCTATTCTTGACACTCCTTCTCTTCCTTCTCTAAATGTCCCAACTTTTCTCAGACTCTAAGCAATCTCTTCCATTTGGTTTATCACCCTCAAGGGATAACTTCGCTTTTCTCCTCCAAAGAGATAAAAGAAACAATCAAATGTGTATTCCTGCAACCTTATGCTACCCAACCTGTAACCACCCAATCTACATCCCTACCCATTCTCGCTTCCATATTTTTGTCATGTTTTGGTTTTCATAGGAACCTATGTTTTTATCTAAACCCAATTCCTTCACTGCCACCCCATTCTCTTCCCCTCTCACTGTCTAAGTATTCACCACACTGTTGATTATGTCTTTGCTCTCCTGGGTTTTCAACTTATTGTTACTACATTTTTGACATCAGCGTCTTAACATGATCAAGACATTTCCATATGAAAAGCAAAACAAAATGACACCAACCATCTTTTTCTCTATCTACTAAAGAACTGTTTATACATTTTGTTTCCATTTCCTTGTCTCCACTCACATCTCAGCCTCTGAACTTAATTTCAGTCTCACTGGTGCAAACAAGCAGTTCTCACAAAAGTCATGACAACCTCCCCATCACCAAACCCAGTAGACATATTTCAGTGTCTATCCTAAGTAGATCCTCAAAGACATTTTCCTTAGTTCTTAAAACAGTTTCCGGCCTCAGCTTCATATATTATTGAGTTTCCTGCCATCTCCATGGCCCCTCCTTCACTGTAACCTCTGTAGTTTTATCCCCCTTTACATAGTCATTAATTGTCATATTTCATATGACTTCATCCTACCCCTTCTTGACTCTGCAGTATGCTAACGCTCAATTGTCACTTCTTCTTCCGTGCACTTGAGACACTTACTTTTAAAAAAAAATTCTCAGGCTAAGGTGAAGGAAGAAACCACTACTTATTAACTGAAACACAAAGCTGAATTTATGACTTACTTCATGGGATTTTTAGGAAGTGTACGGTTTAAAGAATGGGTTGCTGTCAGCCCAGAAGCATGATTGCTTGGGGAACACTACAGTGAGATGGTCAACATTTTTGTATGTTCACCAGAGTGAAGCTCTTACCCACTGGTTGTCTTTCAAAAGAAGGACATTATTGCTCTTTGACTGGCTTTCAAAAACCTGTGTTCTGAGCAAGTTATCATGGATTGATTAAGTGGGTTTAAGACTGATTGTAGTGGTGACTTGTTACTGCAGCTACAAAACAATGAGTTGTTTCCAAGGAGTATAGGAAATTATTAAATTTCTCATTGAGCTGTGTTTTTAAAAAATTGAACTTCAAGCACCCAAATATGTATTCACTGTTCCAACTTGGATATCTCAAAAGCATTTGAACTCAGCACGTCCAAAGGAAAATGTGTGTTTTTCCTTCCAAACTTTATCTTTCTCTTGAAAGGCACATCTATCCATCCAGATTAGGAGCTGGCAAACTTTTTCTGTAAAGGGGTAGATAATAAATATTTCAGGTTTCGTAAGACATAATCTCTATTGTGACTATTCAACTCTGCCATTGTGGTGCAAAGGCAGCCACAGACAGCACATAAACAAATGGGCATGTTCGTGTTCCAATGAAACTTTATTTACAAAAACAGGAAAAGGCTGGATTTGGCCCATGGGTCATGATTTGGCCATCACTGATTTAGATGATCAAGCCATAAACATAGGAAGTATTTTAGATAGCTCTTTCTCTAACAGGTACTATAGCTATGCCTATACATTATCAACTTTGCTTTTTGTTGTTGAGCTCTGATTGTTTTATTTTCTTAGAATATTTTTTCCAAAAAAAATCTTTAGAAAATATCAGGACTTGCCAATATTAGGACCTTATCTCTGACCTAGTGTTTTTCTAGGGATAAGCAAGTGACTCAAGTTTGACTAATCAGGGAATTTCTTTATAACGGAGTTGAAATTTAGGAGAAGATTTATTCTGCTCTGGCTGTACAGATGGAAACCTAGGACTGCTGGGAGTACATCTTCCCCACCCCTGCCTCAGTCCTCACTCTTGACTTGTCTGCTGCACAAGCAGGCAAGGAACACAGAGAGATGGTGAGAGGGCCTTGGGCACCGTGTCCTCGGCTTTAATCATTGCCATCCCTGGTTTTCTTGTGTTTGGGAATTGTAAGCTAATTATACTCTTCTCACCTCACATTTTTACTCATGCAAAAGTTCAAGTGACACGTAACCAAGGAATCCTGGCTAAAATAGACCTCTTAAATATCTCTTGAATTCATTCACTATTCTCCCTGATATTCTTGCTGCTCAGCCTAAAGGTCATATCACCTCATTCTGGGACTGCAGAACTGCTCCCCTAACACTGTAGATCTCTTGGCACCTGCAATACTTTTTCTAAACTGCACTCAAAATAGTCATATAAAAATAAAAATCTGAACGTGGCATTTCCTTGCTGAAAATCTTTCCATGTCCCCATGTGTTCTCACATGTCCACCCTCCTTCTCCTATACCACGTTCTTTATTCCCTCTATTCCAGCCACCTCTGCCTCCTTTCAGGTCTTTGTACCACGTTTATCTCATGGCATTTGTACATGCTGTTCCTTACTTCTGAAATGTCCTTCCCTCGACCCTCTTCATGGATATAGCTCAATTCCATCATTCAGATCTCAACTCAATTTTCATGTCCTTGGGGAAACATCCCCTCTCTTTACAGACCAGATTAGCCCTCATTTTTCTTCACTGTACCTTTTGCACTCTGGTGTTCCTTCAGAGATTTCAACATATTTATTAGTTATATAACTCTTCAGGTTATTATTTTGTATATATCTAGATATTTCTCTACTTCATAAACTCTTTGAAGACAAGGATAGTGTCTGTTTTGCTAAATGCAGAACATGAATCTGTAGTTCTTTGTGATAGGAAGAATGGCCTTCAAAGATGCCTGTGCCTTAATCTTTGGGTCCCAAAAATATGTTACCTTTTTTAGCAAAAGAGACTTTGTAGATTTTTTTTTTTAATTTCAGGGTATTATGAGGGTACAAATATTATGGTTACATTTTATGTCTTTGCCTCACCCAAGCGAGGGTTAAAGGCATGCCCTTCCCCCCTGTAATGCTCCCCATGTCCTTTAGTTGTGGGTTTACCCCCCATCCCCCTAATCCCTGATTTTTTGATAGAGGCCAATCTCACTGGGGTTAGGTGATATCTCATTGTGGTTTTGATTTGCATTTCTCTGATGATTAGAGATGTTGAGCATTTTTTTATGTTTGCTGGCCATTATTCTGTCTTCTTTTGAAAAGTTTCTGTTCATTTCCTTTGCCCATTTGTTGATGAGGTTGTTTGATTTTTTCTTGTTGATTTTTTTGAGTTCTAGATAGATTCTGGTTATCAGCCCTTAATCCGATATGTAGAGAGCAAATATTTTCTTCCATTCTGTGGGCTGGAAAAGAGATTTTGTAGGTTTGATTAAAGTTATGGATCTTAGAATAGGGAAGTTATCCTGGATTACCTAGGTTGGGCCCAATCTAATCACACGACTTTGTAAAAGCAGAGAAACTTCACGGAGAGATGTCTCAGAGGGAAAAGGCAGCAGAAGGTGTGGCAGAAAGGAAATCAGAGAGATTTGAAGCATGAGAGGACCCACCTCCTTGTTGCCGAAGGTATCATATGAGAGGCATGAGAAAGAATGCAGGCAGCCTCCAGGTGGAGACCACAGCTTGGCTGATGGCCAACAAGGAAATGGGGCCTCAGTCCTCCAACCACAAGAAACTGAATTCTGCCAACGACCTGAATGATCCTGGAAACAGATGCATCCCTAGAGGCTCCAGAAAGGAACAGAGCCCTGCTGACACTTTGATGTCAGCCTTGTTAAACCTGGAGGAGAGAAACCAGCCCACCCAACCTGGACTACTGACTTAGACTACAGTGAGGTAGTATATTTGTTGTTGTTGTTTTAAGCTGCTAAATTTCTGGTAATTTGTTACCAGAAAAAACTAATATACACCTGGTATGCGCCTGTCATGTACTAAGTGCCTAGTAAACTTTTAATGTATGGGTAAAGAAATGGGCAACCTCTTTTTTTTCTAAGAAGTCTAAGAAGTCAACTATTGATGATCAAAGTTGAGTAGTCTCAGCCCAAATCTCTCTCTTGGGCTCTAGTCCTTGTATGTCCATCCACCTATTAGAAAGATCTAACCCCATATTTTACAGGCCCCTGAATTTAACATGTCCAGAAACAAACTCATTTCCTTCTCCCACTAACCCTGATCCCATCATTGATCATCTTTCTTCCTTCACTCTCTTTATTCAATCTATTCTTACTTCTCTTGATTCTGTGTCTTGTTAGCACTCTCATATTCTTTTATCCTTTATCCCATTGTTTCTTTTAGGTTCTCACTAAGCCTTGACCATCAAAGACTATTCAAGTTGTACATCTGGTTTCCATCCCTCTCTCTCTCTTTCCAGGCTATCTGTCCTGATGCATCTACATGCAATATTCTGTCCTGCAGCCTCAGGCCACTGTTTATAGTGTCATCCTGCTGACAACTCTGGACTCCCCTTTCAAGATGCATCTTTTCTTCCAACGTTCATGCCAGCTTTTGACCCACCTACTCATCCAAAGAGATTTGAGCCTTGTCTCCTCTGCACCCCACTCTTCTCTGTGCATATTTCTATTTATACCACCTGTAACCTATTATTACACTTATGTGCCTGCCCTATTGTCCTGGACTTTATTCAGACGTGCATCACAGAGCCGGGCAGAAGACTGGGACAGGCTGCATGTCACTAATGCTAGATGAATGAATGAATGAACCAATGAGCTCTCCGATTGCCTGTTTTTGCATCTGTGAACAGCACTAGATAGGTGTGACTTGAAGTGTTGCCCTCTGAGCAACAGCAGCAGCGGTAGCAGCATTGCCTGGGAACTTGTTAGAAATGCAAATTCTCAGTCCCCACCCACACACCACCTGCCCCCAGCCAACCAGATTCTCCGGGAGTGGGGTGCAAGAATCTGTGTTTTAGTAAGCCCTCCAGGTGATTCTGATGCACACTAAAGTTTAAGAACCACGGCTCTAGAATACTACTCCAGTTTATTCTTAGAGAATCCCGTGGAATGCATCTAGCTTAGCTGAGCTTCCCACTGCAGTCAACCAGAAACAGTGATTAGAGAAGGAGGGGCCAAAAGGAGACACCCCAACACTGGAGAAGAGAACTCTTGGCCACAACCAGCAGTTGAATGGTCCAAAGTTCATATACAGCAAAGATCTGAAGGCAACCTGAGAATCTCTTTTATGTTCTGGAATTTAAATTGAGGCAGCAAATTTTTGTGGCTTTGCTTTTATGTTTAAATGGCACCACTGGAATTTTGCCCTGCCACAGAGCATATTAGAATAAAGGAGAAAGGGGTGGAGATCTGTTTTAAGAACTACAGAGAGTAGGCTGAAGTATCAGCACAATTTTTCCTCCAACAGTACATTCTGGCCACAGAGAAAGGTAGGAAAATTCAGAACTAATTTCTCTTTTTCTAAAAACCTGGCACTTTCCCAGCCACCAATTGACTGCTGGCCCTGAACCTGACTTGTGTGGCCCTGATGCTCTTACAAGAGTAATTTTTCATGAGTCAGTATAATTATCACCAAGGCACGTTGAAACAATGCAGATTGGGATGTCACCTTGCAGGATAGGGAGAAAAGGGTTTCCCCCCAACTTCCTTCCCCAAACCCTGCATGTGACAAAATATCTCATATCTTCTTACACAGGATCAGATCCACCACCCAAGGAATAAATGCATGTGTCTCACTTTCCTTTTTCTTGCAAAAATTTGGGTGTGTGGGTTTGTCTGTGTGTTTGTGTGTGTGTGTGTGTGTGCGCGCACATGCAAGTATTTCTCTAGGACCCTTATGCTTTTGTGTGGCTTTTGCTGTAGACAATAGTAACATAGAAGTACATGCTTTTTTTTCTACTTATAATTCCATAATCAAGTAATCACAAATGGTGAAAAAAAATCTCTGAAAGTTTTCCCAATTACTGGTTTATCTTTTCAGCTTCCTTCTTTCTTCCAAGTAGTATTTATATAACGCTCTCTGAAAAGCAATGCTCATAATTGTACCCAAGTGAATCATTGTAGTTTTCAACAATTCCAGGAGGCAATGGAGAAGTATCAAGCCTTTGAAAAAAAGACTGGCTCCATAGAAGTAATTACACTCACTTGACCCAAGTGAGCGTGCCGTGGAAAGAACACTAGCATTCCTCAGACCGAGGCATGCTATTTTCCATTCTTTGGGAATTAAACATATTCTCCCAGTCAAAATATTTTAAGATTTAAGAAATATCTGTTGGGTTCTTTTAACTGGAGTTTTTAAGCATTTCTTTTCTTTAGATATTGTCTACAAGCGTTCGTATACAAAATAAGAAAAAAATCTTTATGTGACACTAGAAAAGCAATGCTTTCTAAGCCACCCAAAATAAGTCCATAATATTGCTACTTGCATTTAAAATTTCACTAATTATTGTAATAACATTTGTTATGTATGTCAGCCATTGCCTTCAGTAGGGCCTGCAGGTTTAAAAACAACAATGAATGGACATTCCTTTTACCATCTGGATGACTAATGAATTAGCAGATTCAACATTACTTTTTGAGGAGATAACTCCCTTTTATTTTCTCTGTGAAAGTCAAGTATAACAGATAAATGTGAGCATATGCCTTCTAATGTGCTGTATATTACCAGAAATAAGTGAAGAAAAACTACTCCTTTTGGAATTTTACAGAGTGATCGGGCTTAGAGTAGGTTTGAGGCATTCATCATCCATGACTCTAAGTTAGAGTTATCCAATCTGCCTCTATACCAAAGAGAGGTGGTCCCTGTCTTTATCCCGACTAGTTAGAACAACTAGAAGAAGACCAGGAGATGCAGAAGTAATTCCATCCAGGGGGGAAATTTCCCCATTTTTTACTTCTTTCCATATGCTCTGAAAGTGATGGATTTTTTTTTCTTCTTACAGTCACTGTTCAGCCAAGTGTTGTTTTTACATAGTAAGGAAGTTGTAGCTCTCAGACCACAATAGAAATAACTCCTATACCATTTATTTCTCAAGGCAGAACTCTCTTGAAACATGAAAAGGATGCTTTCCAGTTAAAAATATAAATGAAATCAAAGTTCAGGGCTTATACTCAGTCCTCAAGGTGGCTTTCCATTAACAAGAGCTTCCACCATCTTTGGTTTCTGTCATCACTGATGTTTTCCTTTTATTAACTTCTGCACTCATGTGCTCTTTGAACAATTTCTAAATGTTACTCTTCCTTCTCTTTTTGTTTCTGTTGCCCTTCCTGCTGCTATGTATCCCTTTCTCTCCCATCCTTTGGGCAGTGATCCACAGCCCAGAGAATTTCCCTGGAGGAAACCCTAGCATCTAGACCTTATTGCTACTTCATTCGGCCTCACTTCTGGACTGCACAGCATCAAGAAGAATCCCAGCACAGGTGCTCCACTGGAGAGCTGGGGCCAGGGAGTACAATGAATCCACCAAGTATGTAGGATACTGGTCTAAAATACATAAAAGCATCTTGTTGATAACCCTCTGAATTAAATTCTGACTCCTAAGGGAGAGTTCTTGCAAAAACTGGAACATAAATTAGGTATCCTACACATATTTTTTCCTGTAGAGAAAAAATAATGTTCACAAGACTCCCTAGCTTGGAAACATGTCAGCATTTTGAAGGAGGAACTTCATGGGGTGATGTGTGAATATAAAGAAGTGATCTGGGAAAGGAGTTCAGGCTCTGTGGAAGAAAGTTGAGGGAGGTGTATTTTTGGCAAGGAAGGTCTTCCAATCAGCCTACAGAGAGTGTCTCACTTGTCCAGCCCTACATATAACAGAATCTCCTGAGGAGATGGAAAACTATTTCATGTTTAATTGTGCTTTAGGGATATAAGCCTAATCCGTCAAGATCACCCTGTGCTTTTCAGAGTGCTTCATAGCTCTTCCCATCTCTTAGGCTGTAGGCTCTGCAGTGTACAGGGGGCTCTCCTTTCCTCTTTCTCTTCTGTGCTCATTGTGGTTGTCCTGTCTGCTAAAACAATATTTGCCCAATTTATCATTGAAACAAATGGCATTAAGGTGATAATTTTCCACTTAAAACAGTTGAGATTCTTGGGACAAATTATATCATATACTCATAAAATTTTGAACTTGCCACAACTGTCTTTTTGGATTTCTTTTTACAATATGAACTGTAAAGAGATCTATTAATTTGTTTGTTTATTTATTTATTTAAGTTTGTGGGCAAGCCAAATACATGTTATATACTCACTCTGTTCTAATGTAGATGAAAGATTCTCATACTACATATTATAATTCCCTTACTTGGTCAGTTTGTCTAAGAACTGCAGCCATGGAAGAATGCCCCTAACAGGATGTATTAGGCTGGTGTTGGAAAATAATTTTATGGTCAGAAACACTACATTTCTCCAGTTCTTGCGATTCCAGTCATCTTCTTGAACTAATCAGTTGGATTGGTATCCAGGAATTACATTTCTCCTCCCTTAATGTCGGAAAGTTGGAGTCTTCCTTGCTGGCTCCAGACTCCATACAGAAAGAGATACAGTTCAGGCTGACCAAGTATTATATAAACAAATGACTCTGTAGGAGCTTCAAGTGGATATGTGTGTATATATATATATATATATATATATATATATATGTACTCCTTTTCTAATGAATTGCTTGAGTATTAAGTTTCTTGGTAGTTATAATAAAAAAGCTAAAGTGATATCTTCTATTGTTGGGTCAGTGATTTAAAACATTATTTATAGAATATGGTTGGAAAAAATAGCAACATATTTTCATGTACTAAATTTATTGATAATTAGCAACATGAAATATCTTTACCTCTAATAATCCTAGCTCTTTTAATACCTAGGGACCTTTGAGGAAGATTGCTACTCTTGGATTTCCTTGAATTGTTGACATTTGTGTATTTTATCTGATAAAGCTAATTATACATGAAAAATCATCTTTAAATATGCTGGCATTGAGCAGATATGACACAAATGTTGTCACGTAGATTTCTCATGCGAACTGTAGTTTCTGAACAGGGCTCCTTTGGGTGTTGGCTTGCTCCAGTAAAAACTTATTTTCTACTACTTTACCTCACTCTGTGTCCACCCATAGTCTATTACTTACTGGTGGTCTATAAGCTCTTTTTCTATTTGCTCATACTTTTTTAGCTCTTCAAGAAATTTCCCTTCCCTTCTCTAACTACTCTGTTTGGGCCAACGCCTACCTTCTATTTCTTGCTCCTCTTCCTTGGCCAGTAACTGGGCCATGGTGGTGGGTTATGAGCAGGCGCAGTGGTTCTTCTGGCCTCATCAGACCCTTGGGGGCTTTCCATGCTGGGTCCTTGTTCTACACTCTTTTAGGCTCATACCCAATTTCCTAAAAAGTGTGTTCAGCTGGGGAAGCTCCTTCCTCCCACCCTGTACTTGACTTCTCCTGGCTCATTTCTCTAATACTTCATGTGTCTTCTTGGAAACAATATTCCAAAGAAGCCTTCCATGACCCCTTATGACTAAGTTGAGAGCCTTTTCTATGTGTTATCAATACACCTGTGTTAGCCTTTATAGCAACACTTAACTCTGTATTTTATTTCCCAGTTGACCTGTATGTCTCCCCTGTTAGACTGTAAGTCATTGGAAAGCCTGGGACTACTGATTCCCCACATAAGCACAAAGCCTTAATAAACATTGAATGACTAAATAAAGAAAAGAAGGAGTGAATGACGGTGTTAGTCAAAGAAGAGTGGAGGATGATTCTAAGCTTGGGGATGATGACCCTCGAACCTTGAAAATAAGTTATGCTATAACTCAATGATGATCAATCAACCACAACAAGCCTTGCCAATTTAGCAAGAATTAAATACAAGGAGTGTTTTAGGGGTACACAGAGCATGTGGTCATAAGGTGGCTTTTAAATACAACTTAGGAAGAATTAAATATTTTCAAAGATTTCTATTTCTTCCCAAAAAGTCTAGATTTGCCCAGTGTAGAACAGTCCATCTTTAGTACTATTGACTTTCAGGTTACCAGAAATGTACAAGCAGTGGCTGTAAGAAGGTGTCTATCAGAGGGGCTAAAAGTAGGATCCAGCCATAGATGGGATCTGCTTATAGTGTGAGATGGGGAATTCTCAAGAGGTTCCTGAGAAGGCACTAACAAAACATCACATCTGCTGTCTGCTGAACCCTATACTCCTGTCTACTGGAACTTCACCATAATGGAATACCCTCTGTTCTACCTATCCAACCTCACCCGAGCACTTCTCATTGATGGAATATAAGCTGGAACTCTGTAGGCAAAGCAATCTGGGAAATGTAGTTTTCAGACTTCTAACCCTCATGATACTGAGGAGAGGACCGACAGGAACTAGCAAGGTCATTACATGACTGACAATTCCAAAGGGGGGTTCTCTGGGCCTCCCACAGCTGTATCCATGTCCCAGTCAACATTTCGTCATTACCTATGGAGCCTTAAAGATGTTGTGGATCTCCTCCATGCTGTGAGATGATCTTGGGAAGAAAGAGGTCTTAGGTTCTTTGTCTGCCTAAGGATGATACACAGTTTTTCTAACCTAAAGAAGGCCTCACAGGATTCCAAAGAAGAAAGACAGTACAAAATTTGGCATCTTCTTCCTCCCTAGGTTTCCATTATCTCGGCACACCCAGACCACAGGGTCATATGGGCTGGGCCACTTATGAGTTTGATTCCCCTCTGTATCACTTCACAATACTCCTCTTGGCTTAAGAAAAGTTTTTATTCACTTGCTGGGTAGCAGGAAACTGTACTCACTATAGCCTGTGTCTTTCTTCTTCTAAGGCTTGGAGTAAAATCCAGCTTGGGGAGTTTTAACAAAACACTCTCCTAGCCCAAGTGCCTGTGTGCATGTTTTCTCAACTTTGGGTTCAGTGATGTCACACTGGTAGATTGAAATTGGGCATGATGAAATATTTACAATAAAGAAACTGTCAGTGCTAAAAATCATGACTTTTTTTTTTAAGAGATGCTTGTTAGTTAAACGTTTATTAGCACCCAGCACTGCTGTCTGTTTTGAAACTCAAATCTGAGCAATAGAGGTAATTCTGTCTTTGTTTCTGCTGGGAATCTGCTTTCTTCCTAAGACAATGGCTCCTAGACTGTCATGGCCAGGAGAATTAACGTTACTGGGAACAAACAATATATGGGATGTTATTTCAAAATCTTGTTCTATAACAACCGCTTTCCACTTGTTGCCTCATTGAAATCTAATACCAACATATATCCACCTCTCTATCCCTAGTGTTTTATAAATGACGAAATAGATGACAGAGAGATAAGCAAATTACCAAAGTTCACCTGAATAATTATTGCCATTGCCAAGACTCATATGACATCAAAGCCTGTGATCCTGCCACTCCTGCAGCTCCCCTGCACACTGATCAACTGAAGATATTATATTTCTGCAGGGCTCAGATTTCCAGTGTCTTCTGCAACTCTTTTCTGCATTTAGCACAACCATTTTTTCCTGCTTTTAAAAGCCTAGAGCTGAAAATCATTGAGTTTCAGTACAGAACTAGAAGAAGCTCATGAATGGAGTTCGAATCTGAAATAAGCCCATTGGAGAAGAATTGCTTTAAAAGGTCTCCAACATTTGGAATTGTTAGGCTTAGAGGGTGGAAAATTTTAAGGAATGCAGGAGGAAGCAACATAGGCCCCATATATGCTTTTGCTAAAGAAAATGGAAAGAAAAAAGGCATTGATATTTTCTTATGTGATGACAAAGTAAAATTTGAGAATGGTTTTATTATCAAATATGGTACATCCCAGTGACACAGGTTGCCAAATTTAGCAAATAAAAATATTGGACACCAAGTTAAATTTGAATTTTAGATACAAACTAAATCCATTTTTTTCATATAAGGATGTCTCAAATATTGCTGGCAACCCTAGAATGATAGGATATTGGCTTTCTTTTTTTCTGCAATCTACTGGCTGATATTTTTGAATAAATAAAATTTTCCATCGTCTGTGATATCTAGATATCCTAAGGATTATTTGGTTTATGAGTTTTGGTTAAAATATATGGTCAATATGTATACAAAGATCTGAAGAGCTAATTGCTTTTTGTCATACTTCTGTGACATATTTACTTCTGTCTTCATTAAAAAATGAGGATTAGGAAAAACCAGAGTTATTTTTTGGTTAAAAAAAAAAAAGATTTAAATCATTCAGGCATTAGGATGGGGGTGCAGAGAAAACAGAGGCAGAGACAAAGGGAGAGGGAGGAAAACTCACAAACCTAAACTGCACATTATTGAGGCCATGGGCAATAACTGCTTTTGAGAACAAATGTTTTTAAGCCAGAAATGAGCTAATGCAGCTTAAAATGAAGTTTAAGAAATGTCAGTCCAGAGCACATAATATTAATGTATATAATTTGTTCTACTTAGTCATTCAAGTGTTGAAATACAGTCGTTAGCTTGCCAAACAAACTGCACAAATATCTTAGAACAGCAATTCGGAAGAACAATTCCTGTACATGTCACAAAAGCTACACATACCGAGTATGGAGCACGTAGGGAATGGTCATCAATGCTGATGTTTATAAGGTAAAAGCACATTTCACTGCAAACAGGACAAATGCACAAGGCCAGTGAGGCTGATCTTTCATGGTAATGAGGCAGCCCTACACCTGCAAGATGCAACAGGCCTGAAGGGGCTGTCACATGCCAGTACATAGCGAGCCTAGGCTGAGCTTTTCCAAATGCAATATGACCACATACAGATAAGCAACTGAAATGTTACATGTAGTCTTTTAGATGTGGCATGATAAACTCAGTTTTGGAGGAGTTTTTCCACTTCAATATTAGTGTTGCCTGAAGGGTGTGTGCCGTTTAGTATGTTGATTTCCTACGGAATGGCACTCTGGCAGAGGGTGGTAAGTCCTGTTCCCAGGTGATTATTTTACTAATACTACAACTACATTTATAGATTTCTGTGTAATCCCTATCTCTACTTTCTGCTCATTTCAGCCCCAGATAAGATCACTAAGGTCTACGATACCAGGAGCTAATGATAGGTATCTCTGGTTTTTTTTAATCTCCTCTTGGGTTGCCCCAACAACATCTCTAATGATATAAATCCATATAACAACAGGACCAGCTGCCTAAAGAAAAACAAAGCTAAATATAGCAGAAAGTGTCATGCTGAATTAAAATTAAAAAGGGTGTGTGTGTGTGTGTGTGTGTGTGTGTGCACGTGCTCATGCTTGTACGTGTCTGTGTATATGTGTATTTTAGGTGACTACCCATTTCTTAGCCGATTTGAAGAATCACTTAACAGCCTATTGATGAATCATAAGAATCCAAGAAAGAATTTGTGTGAGAGAATTTTTATTTCTTTTCCTGAATCCTCTAAAACTTTAGGCTAAGAGTATCTGTAAAAAAATGTACTTTTTACTGGATTCTTTAGTGGACTTGTCCTCTTGCATTTTATCTGAGTTGTGCTTTGGGAAAATAATGGCGCCTTATACTTTTGGAACCCTTCATTCATGGTTTGTAAATTCAGTTATACACATGTATTAAATATAAAACACACCTGCGGCGGTGCAGGGGTGGGGCACATGCATGCTCTTCCTCCAAATCAACTTCTGAGCAAACTCACGGTAAAGCGAAAGGCTAGAGGTAAGACCACATGACATAGTTGTACTAGGATTCAATGGGGGAGTGTTTGCTCTGAGCTTCCGAACACATCAAAAAGCAGCCCTTGTTGTACCATTCTCACAATTTTCTCTCTGCCTGTACACTCTGCCCTATTTGCCAAACTGTTTCCTGGAACATTTTCATCCTTTCACTACACGAGGTGCAATCTTGTCTTGGGTTCCTAGTTGCTTAGTTATAGTGGTTCTCAAACATCATGGTGCAGTAGAGTCACCTGGAAAGCTGTTTCCACTCCAGTGGCCAGGGCCCCACCTGCTGAGAACTCTGAATGACAATAGATGGGGCTGGGCATCTATAATCTAATAAGCTTACCAGGTGATTTAAAGTTATATTAGAGTCACCAATGAAAAGGCTCAGGTCTAAATTTTCTATCTCAATATCACAGGTCCCCAGGATCTGATTTTGTTCTACCCAGGCATGTTCTTTCTTCTGATAAACACTTGGTAATTTCCCTACTCCCTTGTTTTCTCAGTGTTCTCCCAGTGCAGCAGTGTCTGCAAGCTTGTGAAAAATGCAGAAATCCAGATGCATCCAGACCTACTGAGTCAGCGTCTACATTTCCACAAGATCCCAGCTGACTCGTGCATTAAGTTTGGAGAAGCACTGCCTTAGAACATTCTCTCTCTGCCTCCATTATGCCCTGGCAATATAACCCCAAAACTCTCATGTATTAATATTTGAAAATATAGAAAGACACTTTTAAGTAAGACCTGTGATAAGGAATTTTAAAATACTTAGAATCTATCAATCTCTTTTTATAGTTTCCAATTTCCTACTGAAGGTTTCAAGTGAGGTGTTATTTTCCTTGACCATTTTAAGTATTGTTGATACGTCATCAGTTACTATTCTGTGCCTATGTATGATACTTTCCCTGACCGGAGTCCCTGTAGATCTATTTCTGTTATATGTTCTTTCTCTTTTTCAATAAGCCTGTTTCCTTCTTTTCCTGATAGTTTGTTTTTGAATGATAGACATTTATTTAAAATGTTACTTAGAGGAATATTTTGAAGCCTAAAATAATTTTTCCATAGACAGGAGAAAGGGAGGAAGGGTAGGAGGGAGGGAGGGAAAAAGGAAGAAAGAAAAGACAGACCCTGGAGGTTCAACAGCCCCAGACAACCTTAATTCAAGCCCAAGGCCCGAGGTCAACTGGATCACCAGAGCCAAGGAAGTAATCCAGGGAGGACCATTATTACTTGTTATGCCCATTTGAGGAAATAGGGCTCCTATAAATACACATATTTATATATGTGTAAAAATAAATGTATGCTATGGTTGAAATAAAATTATTCCCTTTTTATTTGCTTAATTCTCCTGGTATAGGGGATGCCATTAAATTTTCCCTTTGTATGGGATACTTCTGCCTTCCCTCATTGTTCCCTAGTCCATACTTTATTTCAGTCACTGCCATCGTTAGACAGTTCACACAGGTGGAACTTGGCAGAACTTCACATTAGCTACAAGGTTAATCTCTCTTGCTTTTTGCTCTGGGGCTTCTTTACTGCATGGGACGCCACTGGGAATCTGCTCAGCATGTGCAATTCTGAAATGGAAGGGTGTTAACAGCCCATGGGGTAATACTTGACCAATGGAGGAAGATGGAAGCCAGCGACTATATGCTCTCCTTTTGTTCCTGAGATGGATAATTCTGAGCGGCATCCTATGTGGTTCCTCAAATTGTTCCAGTGGTGTCATTGAACTGCAATTAGGGTCAGGGAGCAGATAGGAAAAAGGGAAAAACAGGAAGGTTGCTTGACAACAGGGCAAATTTGCCAAAAGATTTGTTCAGAGCAGTTATCCCTAAAATTTGATTTAAAATTGTATGTGTTCCCTGAATTAGCTCCTTAAACTCTTATAAACACTCTGTGGATGAGTATAAGATGTACAAAACCTGGATCCTTGTGGTCCGAAATGAGGACATGCCAAGATGATTCAAGACCAAGGAGGAAGGAGTTCAGAGTGAGAGCAACTATGAGAATGTATGCTCCTTTTCCCTAGGAGCTGGGAGAAATGATGATGGGCAGGAGATGGGTCCATTCTTCTCTGGATCTAAAAAGTGGATGCCATCAGGGGTCGCTCGTTTAGCGTATCTGAGCACTCAGCCTGGTGATGGAAATATAGAGGGTGATCGATGGTTACCTGATATCCCATCTAATAGTCAACATCATGAAATTCATTCATTCCACAAATATTTATTGAGAGCCTTCTATATGCCACACACTTGTTCTAGGTACTGAATACATGGCTGTGAACAAAGCACATAAAAATTCTTATTCACAGACCTTACTACTTAGTGGAAGAGAAACAAACAAGGTAAATAAGTGAAATTAATAGAATGTTTGATAACAATGATATGAGAGACAAGAAAGCTGGGCAGGGGATAAGAAGGCAACATGCTATTATCAAAATAGATATGTATTCCAGAGTCAAGGAACAGAATAAAATGTTTTACTTTTTAATGCCAAAAAGGGTGGTTATGTAGGGCTAAAGGAACAAGAGTATTAGTATATAAATTCTTTTTATTTAAATGCCAGACAACCATAGATACAGAGGAATTTTTTGAAAGGACAACCTAAGAAGACCTGGAAGAAAAGTTACTCCATGTTTCTCAGAGTTTGTCTTCCTCAGGGATTTGACCTGGGAAGATTTCTTCCAGCCCCAAGGTTTGGAAGGAGAATGAAGAACCTTCCAACACCTCCAGAAAAGGAAACATATAGAGAATCAAGGCTCAAAAGATAACAAAGGTATCATTAGGACTTGCAGGTCAGGGGAGGCCCAGAGAAAATAGAATATTTTAGAATCACTAGGCAGGCCCTTACATGTGTTCATTACAAAATCTAATTGCTGCAGGAAGGAGAGATAGTTTGAACACTTCCCAAACCCAGAAGGCATTAGGAAGGAATAATTGACATGTTGACCCACTCAAAAAGGGCAAGACAGAGTCAGGACTGAATTTTAACCATGTACTTACCATGAGTAAAAGACCTTTTCCATCAATGGAAGGTGTTCTTGCTAAAATTAACAAAAGGACACGCTGTCCAAACCTTGCAGATCTTTCATTGGGAGAACTCTAGCCTCCTTGACCGTCCATACTTCAACTGAAATGGTCTTGGCTAAGGGACTGGATGTAGGAATATCTCCATGGTTTCTTTATTTCTATTTGAAAAACTAGCTGGAACACTAGTTTGTTGTCCTCTTACATGGGACACAAACCAAGACTGTTCCCGATATACAGCAAGATACAACTAAAGAATTTTCTGGTTGAACCCAACAGCTTAGCCTGCTAATCATTACCTGAAGTACCTAGGAAATTGTGGTCTCATATTGCTTCTAGCAACCTCCATATTACTTTGTAATGGTTGCATACTTCCTTAACACATCAAACAGAAAATTTTACCCTAGATTACTGCAATCTAATATGGAAAGTTGAATTAGAAACTTATTTCAGAAGCAGTCCCATTGCAGATCATGTTTTTAATAAAACAATGAAAACAAGAAGACAGGAACTCTCTTCCCTCCCCCAACATTGGGATGCTCTCAAATAAACAGTAGTACATATCTTCTATCTGAAAACAAGCAAAAAGAAGAGATTTTGATTAGCATTCTGTTCACGCTAGGGTGAGGCTGCAGCACTCTTATCCTTACCAATTTTCATTTTAACTTTAAAATACCATTGGGAAATGTACTTGTGGATAGAGGGGATATTCAAATTTTTTTGTTGCTTAGAAATTGTGAGAAGTTTCCTTAGGCAGGAAGCATTGGGTGACTTTGGCTCTTTCTAATACTCTGATTTCAAGATAAAATAATGAGAGGACCTGAAAGATAAGTATGTCCAAGGAATTATTCAGTCTATATGGAGCCAACTATTGGAGTCTGGGCTAATGGTGGCAGAAAAATGATGTCATCCCCATCTCCGAGTTTCAAATGATAGCTCTTCAAGTCCCATAGGTCTTCTGTGTTTTCCAAGGAGAAGCAATGAACTCTCAATGCTGGTTGTAATTACCAAACACTTCACCACCTGAGTAGCTCCAAAAAGTGGACACTTGAAATATTGATCAAGACTGGCCCAGGAAGACCAAAGCAGGAATCTTCTTCACAATTTGATTTATATGATTTAAGGCTCTTCATCTGGCACACCCTGTCATGCCACTGTTAAAGATTCACCTGACTTAAAAGCTTTATCTTCATAAATGGAGGTCTGGGTGGAGATAATTAAGCCTCTAAGCCAATTTCAATGCCTTCCTGCCATGACTCAACTTTCTGCTCTCCTAACCTAATCCTAGCTGAACACCAGCTCTTTATAAGCACTGGAATTTTGATCGGCAGTACAGGTGGGTGCCAGAGTTAGAAGAAAAATTCATGAAAGCTGAAAGGAGAATATCAGTCATTTCATGTTTTGCTCATGGCCTGCCACATTTCTCATGTAAATTCCCAGTATCTTGTAAAGAGAGACATGGATTACATTGGGGGGAAAAAACACTCTATCCAATGACTCTGCCTTGGGATGCTGATAAAAATGTGTATGTTCTTTTTAGGTCATGATAGGGCAAATTTAACAAGCTTCATAGCATCTGTGCCTTCCTTAGACAGTAGAGAATGGGCTTCTCCTTTGTTCCCTTATGTCCCTTTCGGTCTCACTTTACAGAGTGACACATGGCAGCAGTTATATGTTAGGGGTCTCCTTGTTGAGATACATCCTCTGCCCTGACCCTCCCAAGTGGCTCTTGGCTTCCCACGGGCATGTCAAGCTGTGTAATGGGAATTGACAGATGGCAGCATGAAACTATGTTTCTAATCCCGGTTTTAACATGACATAAACCCACCCAAGAGGACGATGAAACGTTTTCAGGATGGTTCTGGGGGGTAAAGCCTCCAAGGCAAACAGCATCAGAGCATGCAGGCTGCAGACTGCAGGTGGAGGTGCCTGGATTCTCTGCTACAAAGAAGGCTGCTTCAAATGGTGACTCTGGGCAAAATCAAGAGAGACAGTGTTAGCTTCCTCACTGCTGAGAACAGGTGAGGACAGGTGAGGAGAATTAGGTAAAGCCAAAGAGCAAGAAAGAATCCAGGGGAATGTTGCTTCTCAGAAATGAACAGGAAGTAAGATAACGCTGAATCTCTATTACCCAGAAGGTACAAGTGCTGGCTGCAGCAAAGAATTCATGAAGTTTTTCTCCCACATCCCCCTCTTTTTTCTTCTTCTTTTTTTCCTCAGCTGGCAGAGTCTTCCCTTCAAATTATCAATTGAAACAAAATGGAATTTATTGTCTGGAAAGCGAAGGTAAGGACAGGCATGAATTCCTAAAGATTAATGATTAGTTTAAGAAATTCTATTCTCTCTCTCTCCCTCCCTTTCTTCTTTCCTTTCTTTCTTCTTTTTCTGTTTTCATTTAGAAAAAATATGTATATCCAAGGGAAACAGATCACTTTTCAGAAATGCCAACATGACTTGGGGACCTGGGCACTGCTGTTCTCTCAAATGCCCCCTAAGGAGTCTGCCTCTAAAAGGTCCCCTGGGGATGTGTCCCCATCAGTAATACCCTTTGTTACCAGGAAGAACCCCTGGACTGAATTCTCTATTAAAATTAAATAAAGATTTACACTGAAAACATGCACATGGGGAATGTAGAATGTGTTTCCTATTAAGGCATCTTGAAGCGAGCTTGGAAAAAAAGCCTATTGTTTTTGTTCATCAGAGCTGCCACCAAATGTTGAGGGATTGCAGTGGCGACCCAGTCCGGTTCAAGGAGAACAGACTCATTAAAAGATTCTTCATTTTCTTGACCCAAAAAGCTGATCACAAAGACAAACAAAATTGCCAGAGTTAGGCTGGAAAAACTTCTGGAAATTGTGCTAACATCATCAGAAAGAGGGCCCTTGTGGTTTTTTTCCCCAGGCTCGAGACTAAGACCAGCAGAAAGCAACCATTAGAGTCTTCAACCTGGTTAAAAGTGGCAGAAGACCAGGGTGACACAGGAGCTCTTTATTCAGTGTGCAAACCTTCTTGAGTATATACAGCTACCAAGATGCTGCCTTTGTGATTTGTGTCTTCTTTAGCATAGACTAACATGTAGAAACACTCCATACACCAAGGATGCCCCGAATCTTGTCTTAGTACATTTCTGTGGAACCTCTAGAGTCCCTGAACTGTTTTCAATACCCACTATAAGCAAATTGGGGAAAAGAAAGCCTCACCTTTCTTTACTCCTCTTTTCTTAATCTCATTCTTCTTTCCTCCTCCTTTCTTTCTCTCTCTTGTCCTTGTTTTACTCTTTTCTCTCTCTGTTTCTCTACACAGTATTTCTTAGATGGAAATTGTGTGCTGTCTCTAAAATGAGCACTGTTATGGGGGTCTGTAGCCTCTAGCTGAATGACTCTCAGGTTCCTCGTTTCATTACAAACTAATACCTGTATTTTCTTTCTGACTCATAGAAGCAGCTCTTGCTTTCAGAAATCCTTTAAGCAGCTCAACCTTTTTTTAGTTTTCCATAGCTTTTGTTTTTTCTCTTTAAAGGTACGTGGTGGGTGGGCCACATTTTGTCTGATTGCCAAGAGGACAACGAAAACTGAAAAAGAAGAAAACAATCTTAATTAGAAGTCACATGGCTCAACAAAAAGAGGGAGAGATATTCTCCCTTCCAGAATTCTTAGGACTCAACCGGGTAGCCACCTCTTACCAAGAAAGCAATCTGTCTCTATGACAGGTAGGTACCTGGGTCAGTTTGGAGAATGGCTTCTCTTGGGGTCCTTATGTAGGGGAAATTAATGTGCATTGTGGAAGTGGGAGGAGATGGCATAGCTGGGAGAAGCCCACAGAGAAGTGGCTATCAGCAGACAGATGCTGACTCACAATCATCATGGAACATTGGAATGTTGACTGCGCCAACAGGCAACGTCAATCACGGTATCCTCCGAAGCAGGGGCCTTCAGTGAGCAAACAGGCTGATCTTGTGTCAGTTGGAAGAGGGTGGGATTCTAATTCTTGGAGCTGAAGGTGAAGCCCCATCCAGGAAGACATCTACACTTCCAGGAATAAGGCCATACTGCTTGTGCCTGAATCCATGAGATTGATTTAGAGATTAAGGTCATGCATGTGCCGAGTGACAAGGCTTAAGGAGACCCAAGGAGCAGAATGCTAAGCCCACACCACAAACAACATTGAGGGGACATTTGTACTCTAGGCCAAAGCATTATTCCAGGATTTAGAATTAATTATATGAATGCTTTGTTGGAAAATTGCAGCTAAAAGCAATGTTCATGATTATTGAAGCACTGCTATGGGTATCTCTTCCAAGTTTTATTACAGACTATTGCAAATCAGCTAATGTTTCCTAAGGGAACAAAGACTTTAGAAGGTCATGTAGCAGGATTATTAAGAAAAGTAGAAAAAAAGGAACAGAATTTTGTACTGTTACAATGCCAATTCTCCAAACTCAAAGATCTTTAATATTTCACAAATCCTTGTAACCACCCCATGAGATTTTACACAATACTTCAAAGAAAAGCCTTTTTATTCAGCCTTATTTTTTTTAGACTAGGCAGTTCTGTTCTCAACTATTGGGTGCATGCAAGGTCCTGGTCCCAATCCCAGATATCAATACACTGGACTTAATTGGACTTGGATGGAAAATGAATTCTCCATCTGTGGGCATTGCATGGATATCAGTTTGGTTCAATTCCTAATTTCCAAGACTAGGAATCACTGGAAGAAACTTCTACGTGGTGTGCCTTGAGGTCAGTGCTTGGTGGACTTATACAGGATGCAGAAGCACAATGTCTTGAATCATGTTCAGATTAAATTTGGCTATTTTGATTATTGAATTTAGGGGTATAATCAACCCTGAACGTCGCATTTTTGAGCCAAAGGACTATACATTTACTCCAGATAAAACTATTCCAAGTGGAGCAAATCTAGCATTTTGACGTGTTGTCTACACAAAGATAGATAAAAGAAAAATGCAGTCAGGAAAGCCATTGGCATCTTTCTGATGAAAACTTCCCTCCTCCTCAACATACTGTTGCCATTAGTGAAGGCAGTTACACTGGTTATGTGGGTCTAAATGGGGCTTAGGCCATAACACATTTTATCCCATATATCTTAAAGGGTGGAGTTTTGGACAACAGAGATCCTATTGGATCTTACAAGATAAATAATAAACAATCTCCTGTCCTTCCTCCCTCTCTCTTCTACCCTCTATTCACCTCTTTGTTTCTCTATCACTCACAGACAATGCATACACACCCGTTTTTGGTTTTGCTTATTTACATATCACCATGTTCCACTAGACCTTGAGAAGACTTCCGAAAGTACTTACAAAAAGATAATAAATGAATCAGAAATCCTGATGAAGGAGAATTAAGGGTTTCTGTCTCTGTAAATTTGCTTTTATCTGGACATTTTATATAAATAGCATCTTTCAGGCAGCTGTAACAAAATGTCATAAACTGGGTAGTTTATAAACAACAGAAATTTATTTCTCATAGTCCTGGAGACTGGAAAGTCCAAGATTAAGGTGCTGGCAGTTTCAGTGTCTGGTGAGGGCTGCTTCCTGGTTCACAGATGGCACCTACTCACGGAGTAAGGGGTGGAAGGAGTAAGGGGTCTCTCTTGGGTCTCTTTTACAAGGGCACCAATACCATTCATGAGGGCTCTGCTCTCATGATCTAATCACCTGCCAATGCCCCCACCTCCTAACCCCATCATACTGGTGACTATGCTTCAACACATGAATTTTGGGGAAACACAACATTCAGATTATTGCAAATAGAATCATGCTCTATGTAGTCTTTTACATCTGGCTTCTTTCACTTAGTGTATCTTTGAGGCTTATCCATGTTGTAATATATAACAGTAATTTGTTCCTTTTATTGCCAAAATTCCATTGTATGGATATATTACATATCTATCAGTTGATGGATATTTGGATATTTTCCAGTTGGGGGATATTATGAAGTGTCGCATATATTTTGCACATTATCAGCTAGTTCTTTGTCATATTTTATATTCATCTGTTCTTGATTCTTATCTTCCTTCATATTCACTTTTAATATATTTGTTTTAAAACTTTGAATATACTTTCTATGAATGTTCTTATTCTCTCTCTCAAAGCACATAAATATACTTTTAAAATTCATGTTGAGAACACTACCATTTTCATTTTCTCAAGAATCATTTCATCTCCTACTTCTTTGCTGTTAATCATTTTCTGTTGTTAGTTTTTGTCCTTTGTTTTGAAATTTTATTTTGTAGGTTTATCTTAAATGTTGTTTTTGTTTTCCTCTTTCTATTGCTTATTCCTCCCTGGTGGTGTTGCAGTTACCTCTACCTGGGTCCCCACAGATTCTCAGTGCAGAAGCAGAACTTACACTGCGTCTCAGGACCCCTGCTCCATGGTGACAAGGGGAGTAATGGTTCCATTACTGTGCCAGTCTTAGGCTTCCGCAGGCTCCAGCCATGGGTGCTCTATGCTACTCTGTCAACCAGTCAACTTTACACAGTTGTCATTTCAGGCAGGAATTTCAGCTTTCTTTTACCTTCCCTCATGAGCAGTGAAATCCCACCCAGCCCTTCCAGTTGTATGAACTCCAGTTGGTGAGCTTCACTGTGGTAGTTGGCCATGTATGCAGTGTTTTGGGCTCCAGTTCACCCATAGAAATTCAACTCTTTGATGCTTTCAAATACTTCTTGTATTGGAGGCTGGCAATGTGATGGCCCCTGCTTTATTTAACACTGTGGGTTTTAGTATTACTTAGATTAGATTAGACTTTTAACTTATTTTAGAATATGGCTTTTTTTAAAAAAAATTTGATAGTGTAATATACATGGAAGAAAGTGCACCTACTATAATTGAACTGGATGAATTTTCATAAACTGAACACACCTTCTCCAAAATTAAGAAACAGCATTACCAACACCCAGAAGCCCCCCTCCCATTCTCCCTTGCAGTCATTCCCCATCAAAGGTAACATTATCCAGATTTCTAGCCCTGTAGGTGTGGTTTGGTTCCTATTTAGGTCTATTACAAATAGTGCTACTATACTCGTACTAGTACATGTTTATTGGTGAACATATGTGCACATTTCTGTTTGGCATATTCCTAGAAGTGGAGTTTCAGGATTATAAGGAAGACATTTGTTCAATCTTAATAGATACTGTTAAGTAGTTTTCCAATGTAGTTGTATCGATGAAGTCCACTGGCTTCTTTAACCCCTTCATAAGTGTTTGGTTTTCCCCATTCAGTCGAAGGCCTTGGGAGAGAAGGAACTATGTTTCGGTCTCAGATTTTGAGATTTATCAGTAGATTTTTGAGGCATACATTTTTACAGAGTTATCAGTTAATCTCAAAAATGTCTTTTGGGGATACTGTAAGTGATTAAATGATGGTAGAAGTCTTCTTATGATATCTTTACGTAGTATAATGCAAGCATTCACATAGGGGTGATACATCAAACTCTATCATCATTTACACCTTAGTGAGAACAAATTTGGCTGATCATATTTATGAGAGCTGTGGATTAAACTTGAAAAAAGGAAACATTCTCTACTTTTTTGCAGTGTGTCATTATAGCTCCTCATATCAAAAGTGGATTCCTAAATGTGATGCTTAATCATATTCTAATCAACATGGATGGATATAGGTTCGGGCTAGAGAGTTGGAAGTTGAGGTCTATGAAGCGACTGGATAAATGTAAGATAGACTAGGTTGGACACAGTGGGATGAGCTCCTGAGACATCATATTCATAGGTTTGGAAATCATTGCACTGCAAAATAGCATAGTTCCATGAAGAAATGTGAGAAATGGCTCTGTGGCATAAGCTTCTGCAAAAGTGACTAAAATGTGATATTAGCCATATACATTGGATTTATCCTGTTTTCTTTTATTTTCCTTGTGGCATTATAATGTTTGAAGTGCTTTAAAATAAATTATCAACTTGCTTGTGGAAAAAAATGGCTTCCATTTGCCATCCCTGTGAACTTAGGATGTCCTTGTGACTTGCTTTAGTTAATGGAATATAGGTAAGAGGTAGTGTGCTGGTTCCAAGCTTTGGCCTCAAGAGTTTTTGTGGTATCTACCTGCTTGCTCAGAACTCTGTCACCATTATGTACAAGCTCAGGCTAGCTAAAGGATAGAGGCCAAATGGAGGAAAGACAACGTGTCCCAGCCAACATCTGACTGGCCCAAATGCAGGGAAAAGTACAGTGTACCTCAGCAAAGCTGTACCCAACACACAGCTGACCACAGGGATGTGAGTTGGCTCAACCAAGACCAGAAGATATGCCCAGATGACTCCTACACTCCTGAGCAACACTGGAAGTTTATGGTTTGAAGCCATTGAGTTTTGGGGTCATTTTGTTACCTGTCAATAGCTAAGTTATACAGACAGATGGAGACAGGCCAACTGAAGGGAGGGCATAGACCTAGGGGAAAAATAGTCTATAACAAACTTTCCTCACTTCACTCTTCCTTTTCTCAGGGCTGGCCACAATTCTTTCTTTCTTCCACAGGATAAATGCAGTTTATTGATTGTACTCCTTCAAAGGGAAATCCAACTTACCATATGAATACTCCATGGCTAGAAAAATAGTGAATATAAATGTCTTCTGTAACTCAATATTAACCCAGACTCACATTTGGATCCAAATTTTGGCCTTTTCCAGTTGCTGATTTGTGGGAAGTCACCTATGCTTTCTAAACCTTTTTTTCTTCTTAGGAAAATGGAGATAATGACATTAACCTTGCCAGGCCATTAGAAAAAAATAAAAGAGTAACCAAGAGTCTCTAACCTTTATGAGAGGATATTTCAGACCTGATTTTACAATGAATCAACTCTGTGACCTTGGCCAAGTATTTCAGCTTTTCGAGATCTAGTATTCTGAGCTATAAATAAATTGGTCATCATAATAATCCCTATCTTACAACACTGATTTGAGATTTAATGAGAGAAAGCATATAGAATCCAAGGCTTGGTTTGATAAACACTGCCCTTCATTTTATTGCTCATATGATAGTATATTCCTTTCTTCAAGTCCTGGGCTATGTAAACCCCTTTGAGCTCTCTCCACCCCATCCCCGAAACTATAAACACATCTCTCATGACACTGTTCCTCACTGTTGCTTGCTTTCCTTTTAAAACTCTTTAGACACAAAACCAGTTCTGCCTGCATAAATAATTTGCGACAGTTGCCTCTCACCTGTCTTTCTTCTTTCTTGTCCAATCTTTACGGTATGCATATGGGGTGGTGGTGGTGTGTGGGGGGTTCTCTATGTATCCTTCCAAAAGACAAAAATCTTTCCACCTATATTTGCAGGAAAAAGCACATTAAAAGAACAATAGGCGTTTATTAAGCTATGTCACTCGCTCAGTAATGTATAGCACACAACAACAAAACAGCACCCAGCTACAGAAATGGTACATTAAAGGGCTAATGCTGGAGAGAAATAACCAAACAGAGCCAAATAACTTTGGGCTTAATTTCTTAGCTATTGTCAAAGTGAGGGTCAGAACCATGTAGCATAAAGACAAATTTTGACTTTGATGACAGGTAGGAGGAATGATCACATCAAATTTTATCATAATGAATACAGCAGAGCCCTTTTAATAGGAAGCACTTATTAGAAAGATACCTCAAAATTTGACATGTGCATGCATGCACACAGAAACTGAAGTGTTATGCACGTACTATTATCATGAGCTATGGGCATTATTGTCTCTATAATAATATGCATCGTTTACTGAGAACCCTTTTTGTGTTAACTACTTGTCTTTCATTATCTTTTAGAGCCCTCACCACAACTCTATGTAGTAGAAAATGTAATTTCTCTCTTTTTCACAAATGTGGAAACTGACACACAGATGTGATATAACCTGCCGAAGATAACACAATTAGTGGTAGATTTGAGATTCAAATGGAAACAATCTAATTTCAGTGCTCATGTTCCCAAGATTACACAGCATTGCTGCTTCACGTGTGTGTATTCATAGCATCATGTGCGTATATATATTTATATGTGTATTCAATGTATATATATTTTTCAGTTTCACTACCATCTACCATAATATATCCCCATAATATATTCCCATAGTTAACCAGATGGGAACAAAATAAAGAAATGAAAATTAAATTTGTGGCTACATTATAAGAGACATAGATAATGGAAAAGACACTTTTGATATATTATTATGTTTAGTCCTTGAAACACCCTTAAGTAGTGGATTAGAACTTTACTTTACAATTAGGAGTACCTAAACTTAAAGGATTGAGTAATTTGCCCAAGGTCACATAGCTAATAAATGGCAGAGTTGAAATCTGGACACTACTGGGACTCCAAAATCCACATTCTTTGTACTAAGTCACTTTTCCCATTAACACATTTATTTCCAAAGTTTGGAGGGTATGTGTTGCAACTAAATCCCCTCACTTCTTGCAGAAGAGTTTATTCAGACTTAGCTTTTTCTTAAAAGCTATTTTCACCTCGATTTTCCTGCTCCTCTGTAAATTCTCCTTAAGTACTTTCTTCTTGCTAAATCTCAATTTGGTTCTTTGGGATTTCTCTTCTCTAGCTAGAGGGTGAGTCAGTAATTTAAAAAGAAGTTTTAAGTGCATGCTTATGTTTTTTTAAGTTCCTGAATGCCTCCAAAAATTCACTTCTAAAGCCCAGAGAGGCAGAGGCCATAAATACTTAAAATGGGAGTATATTGTTTTAGTTAAAATTTATGGAGTGATTCAGGACTCCAATTCAATTTTCATAAATCGACATCATAAGGTCTAGATGGGAAATCTGCCTTAAAATTACCACGGGGCTCTCTGGAAGATGAGCCTTTAAAAAATGCCTTCGTTTCACTTGTTAGCAAGTTCGTGACTTCAGGCTCAAGCAGATCCGGGAACTGAACAGTCCATCCCTGTTTTTATTATCTTTCTTATCTCCCTGAAAGCAATTTTGATGGAGCTTCATGTGTCACCACTTCCACCCTTGAAGCTACTCAGGCTGGCAAAGTGAACAACATAATTTATCTGAGCAAAAATTTGGTTCCAGTTTTAGAAAACTCTTTTTTACTTTTCATGAAACTCTCAAGAAATCTAGCAGAAAATCAGAACTGATTTTAGGACATAAGCTGTTTCCCTTTGTTTGTGAGTTTGAGTGCTAATTTATCAGTCAAAAACATCTTCTGATGGTGTTTGGGGGACTTAATTAATTGGTTGACATTGCCTTGACATTATTTAATTTTTTGTACTTGGCTCCAAACTTGGAGGTTTGGGAATTTAATTAAAACATCACTGAAAAATTTTAGGAGTAAATAAATCAAACTAATCCAGCTATAGCCTGAGTGACGGCACAGCTATGAAATAGATGAAACCTCCTCAAGGACAGGGACTGTTTAGATTGGGCATTGTGGCTGCTATACCTGGGGAATAAATATTTTTTCAGATTTCAATATATTTACAGGATAAAAGTACAGTTATGTTACATAGATTTATTGTATAGCAGTGAGGTCTGAGTTTTTAGTGTACCCATCACCCCAATAGTGTACACTGTACCCAACAGGTAATTTTTCATCCCTCACCTCCTCCTCTTCCACCCTCCCATTTCTTGAGACTCCAATGTCTGTTATTCCACTCTGTATAAGCATTCATACCCCCAGTTTAGCTCCCACTTATAAGAGTGGCATTTGATTTTTCATTTCTGAGATACTTAGGATAATGGCCTCAAGTTCCATCCAAGTTGCTGCAAAAGACGTGATTTCATTCTTTTTTATGGCTGAATAATATTCTGTGGTGTACATATACCACATTTTATTTATCCACTCATCTGTTGGTGGACACTTAGATGATAAATATGTGAATGCAGGTATCTTTTTGATATAATGCCTTCTTTTCCTTTGGGTAGATACCCAGTAGGGGGATTGCTGGATCAAATGGTAGATCTATATTTATTTCTTTGAGGAATCTCCATACTGTTTTCCACAGAAATTGTACTAATTGGCAGTCCTGCCAACAGTGTATCAGCATTCCTTTCTCTCTGCATACATGCCAACATCTATTGTTTTATGACTTTTTAATAATGGCCATTCTGATAGGGGTAAGATGGTATCTCATTGTAGTTTTAATTTGCATTTCTGGAATTATTAGTGATGCTGAGCATTTTCTTCCTATGTTTGTGGGCCATTTCTCTATCTTCTTTTGAAAAACTTCTGTTCATGTCTTTTGCTCACTTTTTGATGAGGTTGTTTGTATTTTTCTTGCTGATTTGTTTGAGTTCTTTGTAGATCTGGTTATTAGTCTTTTGTCAGAACATTTTCTTCCATTCTGTAGGTTGTCTATCACTCTGATGGTTGTTTCCTTTTCTGTGCAGAAGCTTTAAAATAAATAAATGGGACCCATCTTTGTTCCTTTTGCTCAGTATTGCTTTGGCTATTCAGGCTCTTTTTTTGGTTCCATATGAATTTTAGGATTGTTTTTTCTAATTCCATGAAGAATGATGTTAGTATTTTGTTAGGAATTGCATTGAATTTGTACATTGCTTTGAGCAGTATGGTCATTTTAACAATATTGTTTCTTCCAATCCACGAGCATGGGATGTTTTTCCATTTGTTTGTGTCATCTCAGATTTCTCTCATCAGTGTTTTGTAATTTTCCTTGTAGAGATATTTCAACTTTTTGGTTAAGTATATTCCTGGGTTTTTAATTTAATTTAATTTTTTTTTCAGCTATTTTAAATGGAATTGAGTTCTTGGTTTGGTTCTCAGCTTGTTCGTTATGGGTGTATAGAAATGCTACTAATTTGCATACATTGATTTTGTTACCTCAGACTTTACTGAATTCATTTATCAAATCTAGGAGACTTTTGGAGAAGTGCTTAGGGTTTTCTGGGTATGAGATCATGTCGTCAGCAAACAGAGATAATTTGACTTCTTCTTTTTCAATTTAGATGCCCTTTATTTCTTTCTCTTGCCTGATTGTTCTGGCTAGGACTTCCAGTAATATACTGAAAAGGAGTGGTAAAAGTGGGCACCAAATAACCATTTGATGAAAGTGAATTAAGTACCCCTAAAGAGTATTATGCATCCAAGAAAATAAATCTGTGCTTTTAGTAGTTTACCTAGGAACTGCCTCTATGATTTAGAATATTCCCTTAAGACAGTGATTCTCAACCTTACAGATTTTGCCTTCCAGGGGACATTTGGTAAGATCTGGAGACAATTTTATTTTTGTCACAATTGGGAGAGGGGTGCTGCTGGTATCTAGTAGGTGGAAGCCAGGGATGTTGCTAACCATACCACAAGGCACAAGACAGCCTCCCCCCACCAAAAAAACAAACAGTTATATGGTCCCAAATGTCAATAGTACTGAAGTGAGAAACTTTCCTTTAGTTTTCCTTCAATTTAAGCTAGACATGAAATCCCAGGATCTAGAATTTTCAAAGTGAGGGTATATGGCAAAGAATCCTTATCCTTCCAAATCTTATTATTTTAAGAGTTTCAGGGAAAGCAGTTATAACCTGGCTTATCCAGGAACTCAAGAGGAAATGCAATCTTCAAGGCCATTTGCTAAACACACTGGGAAGAACCAAAATTTATTTTTCTGTCTCACTCTCTTGGCTCTGTGCCTCTCAAGGATCTTCCCCTACTCCAAACGACAGCCTCCTCCTAAGCATTCTCCAAGTATGTTGGTTGTAAAAGTAGAAAACCACTAGGTACTCTCTGAGTGAGATGATGATCACATCCCAAGAAGAAGTTAAATGCTTTCATAACTCACTTAGAGAAGTGTACGATTAGTCTGTACACTCCATAAATCATCTTTTAAACATCTCATGCTTTTTGCCTTCATTTTTAACTGGAAAATTACAGAATTAGCTCCTCAAATCTCCATTTCCTGCTTAAAGTGGGATTAAGTAGTTATATGGTAAAATTTCTTCATATACTCATTACATTATCACTTTTGGTAAAGTCCAAAAGGAAATATGGCATGCTCTTATTTGTCATTCAGCTGTCAAATGGAGCAACTGGACTGACTTGTAAGCCATTAGTCAAACAGCACAATTTAAACTCATGTAATGTAAAAAAATATTGGTATGGAATTGGAGATACTTTGGTTCAACTTCCGGCTCTCCAATTAATTATGCAGCTATGGGAACATTGTGTAATCTCTATGGGTTTCAATTTCTTCATCTTTAAAACAAGGATGTTGGATTACAGTACCCAGCTCTTTTTGATTCTAATTTATAGAATGGAGTATTTTCAATCTGTTGCTATGACTAATGCAGCAGAAAACAAAATGACTTGTACTGGTATACAGATACTCCTCAACTTGAGCTGAGGTTACATCTTGATAAACCCATTGTATTAATAAATTTAAAATATCATAAATCAAAAATGCATCTAATGCATCTAACCTAGAGAACATCCAATTTTAGCCTAGCCTACCTTAAATGTGCTCAGAATGTTGACATTAGCCTATCGTTGAGCAAAATCATCTAACACAAAGCCTGTTTATAACACAGCCTGTTTATAAAAAAGCCTATTTATAAAGTGCTGGAATATATCATGTAATTTATTGGCTACTGTACCAAAAGTGAAAAGCAGAATGGTTGTGCGGGTACTCAAAGTACTGAATGCATGTTGCTTTCAAACCTTGGTAAAGCTGAAAATCATAAGTCAGGGACTCTCTATATCAATATCTCTTAAGTATTACTGCACATACTCAGGTAAGCAGCTAATCTTTTGGAAATTAGAGAAATTAGGAGGTTACTATGGACACGTGCCATGATTAAGAAAGTGGTCTTAGGCCTAGCCTCAACATCACAAAGTTTGTAGAGTGTTTTTATTAAAAGTCCCAGAACTTAAGGACACCTTTAGAATTGAAAAATTTTTAATCACTATAATCCACTATAATCACAGTCAAATATCAGGAACACACACTTGTTAAAAATATATCTTGTCCAAGAGATACTTACAAATTCTTGGGCTCTTTTCTCTAAGAATTGAATTTTTCTAAAAGACCTATTAGAATTATTCTTAAGAATATGTGAAAGCAGCCTGCACTTTTTCTACTTAATCAGGTACACCAGCTAGGTTTCTGTGGTTGTGAGAAACAGAAATTACCCCATGTGGTCATTGGGCTCCAAGATGACCCCCAATAATCTTCTCTTGATAGCCACACCCTTGTATAGAACCCTCCCACGTTGAATAAAGACTGGCACTGGCTGATCAACAGAGTATAACTCAAAGAACGCATAAATTAAAACATCTCATTACATTTTTCCCTTTATTTTAAATTGGAAAATTAAAGAATTGTCTCCTCATTTCTTTATTTCCTGCATGTGACTCCAGTGGCTAGGCCATAAAACCTGTGTCACCTTCCTCTGTGGCCTCCTTGACACTTTCTGTGGGAGAAGCCTGTCATGATCTCGCGAGGATATTCAAGAAGGGCCATGAGGAACAGAACTGAGGCCTCCTGCCAAGAGCTGGCACCAATTTGTCAACCATCTGAGTGAACCACTTTGGAAGTGGACCCCCCCCCCCCCATTTCTGGTTAAACTGTGCACTGCAGGTGTAGCCAACATCTGACTTTAACCTCATGAGAGATCCTGAGCCAGAATCGCCCAGGTACGCCGCTCCCAAATCCCTCACCAATAGAAACTGAGAAATAATAAGTAGTTATTGTTGCATTTAAGCCACTCGGTTTGGGGCTTTGCAGCAATAGATAACAAATATATGATACTAACATAAAGCAACATAAATAAAAAGTAATTTATTAAAAGGAAATGAGGAAGTTCAGAGAATTAAAGGAAACACTCGGGTTCTGAGGATAACGCAGAGAATCTAGGAGGCAGGACATGATGATTTTCAGAGTGCAGCTATCCAAATGAATTTGTGGTAACTATTTTCAGTTTCTCTTACATTCTACCTGACACACTACTAAAGATTCCAGGTAGAGAGGGTCTGATTGACTTAGATTTGTTTTTTGCTCGACCCTTGACCAAGAAAGAATGTAATATCATAACTGCTATTCCCACTAAGAATATGTGTAATGGGAGATCTGTAGTTCCACGCAGGAAAACTCAGATGTTAATGAGCAAATAAGGAGCTACAGATGCTGACCAGGTAAAGAAAGGGATGTCGGCTACCAATAATATGGTAGTTCTGGAAATTGCCAAGGGCCTGGTGACAGCAGAGATTATCCAGTCTTGAGTGGATCAGCTATATTCCTGCATGGAATTTTTTTCAGATACTATATATCCTCAAAAGTGTAATGCCATTAAAAAGGGTAAGAAAAAAAACCAGTAAGTAAAAATTTTCTGTTTAGTTTAATTTTGGAGATATTAGAGGCTATCTTCATCTTCTGTGATTTTCACAACTGCCATTTGGCATTAATTAGAATAGGCTTAAATACATAACTCAATATACAGAATGACTCAAACATAATAGATTCTTTTTTCTTGCTCATCCAAGAGTACTAGACAGGTAAATAGAGCATCAGTCCCCTCTCTTCCTTATAGCAATTCAAGGACCTATGCTAGTGGGAACTTTGCCATCTTTAATACATGGCTTCCGAGACTGTCCTGTGAAATATTCCCATTCAGTCAGTCAGAAGGGGAAAAGGTCATGGAGAAGCACACATGCAATTTGTTTATGACCAGTCCTGTGAAAGTGCTTTCTCACTTCTGCTAACGTTCCACTGGCCAGAGCACAGTCGCATGGCTCTACGTAGCTGCAAGGCAGTGCTGGGAAATGTAGTCCCTGACTGGGTAGCCGCTTCCTAGTGCAACTTAATACTAAGGAAAGAACAGCATGGATTTTTCTGGTGATCCACTAGCCATTTTTGCTACATTATAAATCCCTTGGACACATTTTGTTATTTGTCAACCTGAGAGGTATCACATTTACTTAGTTTCCTTGGAAAGTAATCAAAATCCTTGCTCAATGCAATGCATGTACAAATGAAATCCAGAGTCATTTAAAGATATTTATAAATTAATAGATGGTTTTAGAATGTGCCTCTGGAAATAATGCTTAGGGCTTGTGGTGCTTCTGAAGTGAAATGCTTCCTTTTTTGCTACAGCCAGCTCTTATCCATTGTCATTTGAGGAGTCCTAGACAGAGCTTCGGCACTACGCAATAACATGTGTGAGACGGCAGCTTGTCCCCATGGCTTCTGCACTGGGAAAAGTGACAGATCTCATTGCCACGGCACTTCCATTTAATGACAGATTTGCTTCACTAACTCTCCTTCAGCTGCAGGCTGGTAGGAGGCCTCTGAACTTAGGGTTATGTCAGTTCTTAGAATCTGTGGAGGCATCTTGGCTCAAGATACAGAATTGGCTAAAGATACAAAAAAATATATATAGAGAGAGTTTACTCAAGGCCAAGTAGTGCAGACACTAAGATGTATTAATAGACAAGATCATCACAGGCAATAGCATGACTTTGGGGGAAGGGATGGAAGTGTTAGAGAAGTCATATGTGGAGACACTGACTACAGACATCAGATGCCCATTCTCCCTAGAAAGAAGAACCAAAATTACAGACAGATAATCATACCTCAAATAGAACCTCAAGAAGAGAACAGTAGGACCTAACAGAGAACTCACAAGAAAAACCTGAGGCACAGAAAGAGAAGGAAGCAAGAGACTAACTTGGCCAAGATCAGCTAGGAGCCTGGGGGACTCAGTATTCCAGGGAATGGGTGAGTAGGAGTGTTTTGGCGCATCATGCCTGCTGTGGACTGCTGGAATCTGAACTGTAAGAGAGCTCCTTTGCCCTCATGAACCCTGACTTTAGCATGGTGGTGATTTGGAGACTTCTTGAGGGCATTGCACCATACTGCAAATTCATGCTGGGTCACTCACCCTCCGCCAGACTACAGGGGCTACAGCAGGGTGCCACTGTGACAGCACAGCCATTACAGGACTGCATCCTGCTCTGGGAACCTCAGCCCTTGTAACTCCACGTCCCAGGAGTTCCTGCTGACATTCCCCAGTACCTGCTCAGAGGGCAGCAGTAACACAGTGCTGGCTGGTCCCCGGTAGGTAATCGAGCCCTCAGGAGGTGCTACTCCTAGGGGAAAGGAGAGTGCAGCACACCAAAGAGGCAGCCCCTGGGAAAAAGGAAACCAAAGTGTGTTCTTTCCAGAGCCAGAGAATTCTCTGCTTGGGACTGTGAAAAGTGACTTCACTTCCAGCAGGGGCACAAATTCTGTGCAGGACTCTGCAAGCAAAGAGGGATATCCCCTCCCACTGGCCAAACAGCCTCTGTCCTTGCAGAGGTTCATAGGTTGAGAATGAGACCTTTCCTTTCCCCTGCATACCCCTGTAGGCACAGCCACTGCTGCTGTCCCAGGAGACTAGGGCAGGTGAGATGGAGGACAGACTATCTGGGGCTGTGAGGGGTGACTGAGACCCCATGGGCAGCAGGGCTTCTTGGCCCACATTTGCATGAACAGTGGGGCCTTACTCCCTCTCTGCATGGAGCTGCAGCATTGCTGTCACAGAGAGCAGAAGCACCTGAGAGCTGAGTGTTTGGGGCTATGAGTGGAGACTTCACACTGCAGCAACTGTCTGCCACCACAGGGGTTTAGCATTGAGCCACTGGGCTGGTGTCACCTATGGCCTCAGGCTACATTGCAGTCTAGACACAAACTGCAGTGTCTTGCCTTATTGAATATCCTTAGCACCAGGGCAGGGACATTAGAGAGAAGCAAATCCTATTCCTGCCTGCTGCTCCATGGCGCTGGGACGACTCTTCCCTCCCTGTGCAGAGACCTCAATGCAACAGTGAGTGCCCGTCACCCGGATATTTCTCTAGGGGCCTGAAGACTCCCCACTAACCCTGTCAGGGCTGGTGTTTGTACCCACCACTGGGGGCCTAAGTGCAGGCTTCCTCCATCCAGCCTCCCAGCCTCACTACCTGCTCTGAGATGGAGGGCAGGACCCAGGCCCTTGAGTACTCCAGGTCCCAACTCTGGATACCAGAGCACTTTTCCACATTAACATAGGTCAAGCATAATGTGACTTAGGAGAGCTTACATGATCCCCAAAGCCTGAAACCAGTTGCCTTTTCAACCAATTGCTGTTCTTCCCCATGAGGACATGAAAACATCTCAAAACAAGCTGGAAGTCATTGGTTCCATTTATCCTCCTCCATTTCTTTCCATGCCACAATAAATAGTTTTTAAGGGAAGTGATGAAAAATGGTTTGTTTCCTACTGGTCATAGCAGATTTATTTAAACATACTTGTGTATCAC
>RJWJ010007259.1:0-58305 GCA_004363605.1 Indri indri | reverse complement strand
AAAAAAAAAAAAAAAAAAAAAAAAAAAGCTCGGGCTGATATACACACAGATACTGAATTATTTCATAAAAAAAGGTTATTTTAGGGATATACATACATATATATCTCACCTTTAAGTATTTATGCTGGAGTTTCCCCCTATGACTCTGTTCTGCATCTATCTATAAGATGAAACTTAGAGTGGACTCGAGTTTTCAAAACACTTCTAGTTATCGATGTAATATTTGTTTTTCAACTCATCCACTACCTTCTTGCTCTACATGTGAATTACTAAAATTCATTATGAAACAGAAATCAAAGAATCAGGGTGTATGGCACCCCTTTAAAAGCAGTAACCCATTTTATTCACAGTTGGCTCTGGGACACAGAAATCAATGCTGATTGGGTATATAGTTCTTAGCAATCATTGCTATTAAATGGCAACCTGACCACTGTTTAAGAGGGATCTAAAATGAGTACAGTACAACTGGTACATCCAAATGTTAAAACTAAATATTTGTTTTACTAAGATCTGGTTCATTAGCAAGCTCTCATAATGCATTTAAATGTGATTCATACATTTCTTTAAAAAGGCAGCTACTATTAAAAACTTAGGAATAACTGAGTGTAAACTTACCTGTTAACAAGTAGTCTTATATGTTAATACACATACATAAACAAGTATGTTAACACCCAAGGGGCTTCTCACTCCATTTTCTTCTCCATTGTTGGTATTATTTTTCTTAAAAATTTAACATATATTTACTATGGCCTTAGATACTCTGTAATACCAAAAATGTAAGATTAGTTCAACCACACTAAGCTACAATTAGTGAGTCAAGTGCTGTGGTAGGTAGAATAATGGCCCCCAGGTACACCTGTAAATATGTCAGGTTACAACCGGCAAAGGGGAATTAGGGTCACAGATGGAATTCAGGTTGCTAATCAACTGACCTTACAATAGGAAGATTATCCTGGATTATCTGGGTGGGCCCAACATAATCACAAGGGTCCTTATTAGTGGAAGAGGCAATCAGAAGAGAGGGTCAGAGATGGTAGAGAAAGGCTGGGTCCTACATAGCTGGCTTTAAAAATAAAGGAAGGGACCATGAGCCAAGGAAAGTGGGTGGCCTCAGGAAGCTACAACTAAGGCAAAGATATGGATTCTCCCCTAAAGCATCCAGAAAAGGAATGGACCCTGCTGAGACTCTTCATTTTACCCAGTGAGATCCACATCAGAATTCTGATCTACAAAACTGTAAAATCATAAATTTGTGTTGTTTTAAGCCACTAAGTTTGTAGTAATTTGTCACAGCAGCAGCAGAAAACAAACAAGACTAGAGAATTAGGATTTGTGATTAACATAAACTGAAAAACCCACAGGTTTTGGGTTACATCTTCTTGCTCACTTTGAGAATTTGGCTTACTCAGTGAAGGGTTTCAGATAGGCTGGTGGAATGGGGAAAAACAGGGCTATGAAAGGTGTACATATTAATCAGGCTTTTGCTACTCTTTCCTGTTCTCAATTCTCAGAGCACAACAGCCAACCACATGGACATTGGAGAAAAGTAGAACTGAGGTAGTATTCCAGCTCTGACAGCAGTCTAACCTGAGCAAGTTTTTCTACTTTCTAAATTCTAGTTTCCTCAGCTCTAAAACAAGTCTTCACCTTTCAGAGCTGACCAAGGTTTATATAAAGTGCTCAATACAAGGGGTGGCCTACAGAGGGCTCATGGAGGCTTTCTTACTACCACAAAAATTACAAGGGGTGAATTTTACAGGTACTGAGAAGCACTGGTACATTTTACTTAATGTACAAGCTGTCTTAAGGATGGTTCTAAACTTTCTGAAGTGTCAAACTTTTTTTTTTTTAAAGAGCAAGTTTTCCTTAAAACAGGAAAAAACTGAAAGATGAAATTCAAATAATTTACTAGTTAACTCAAAGAGTTAATGTGGCCATACTTTCCCTACTCTCCACAATATTTCAGTCAACCAGGGGTTAAAATATTTGGTTTTAACTTTACTAGCCCTGTAATCCCAGGAGATGGTCATCACTAGACAAAGTCCAAGGCTATATGGGCCTTGCCTACTTAAAACATGTATCAAGATTCAATAACATATGAAGAAAGAATTTTAGAGTAAGCATCACAATAATATGTGTAAGAAACTATTAGCTAAGAGGTCATCAAAATGTGACTTGAAGGCCTTCTTTCATTTGATAACCCATTCTTTTTTATTTGTACCTTGCAAAAGAAATCTAGTGTCTGGCAACCCCTCAACTAGGTAAATCAGTAAAAGCAGATTTATTACTGACAACATACACATTTGAAATAAAAAAACTTGATTTTTTTTTTTTAATTTGTAAAACTTTGACAGCAATTTCTTAATGATGGTGCAAAAATGACTGACCGACCTAAGGTTTTGTTTTGTTTGGGGACTAACTTTGTTTTTTAGCAAGCTAATTTTCAAAAGAAAAGTAAAACAAAGTTAAACAGACTTCTGAGAACTTTCATGATGATAAATTTCAGAGGATAAGGATGAGAAGTAAAAGTGTTGCAAGTCATTGCAAATAAGACAAAATGTTTGGTTCTGTTTGTTCTCTTCTCTCTAGCAAAAATAAGACTAATTCAGTTTCAAGACCTATTTTTAACTCTAATCTTTAGACTCTTTAGGAAAACAAATTTAATCTTAACTTTGTGGCATTATTTATATTTTTCTTCATTAATACGGATAAGTAAAAGTATTGGTTTCTCTCCTTTTTTGTTTTTGGTCTCAAGTGTCAGCATTGTTTGGTAGCTATTGCTTTAGATTATAGCCAGTGATGCAGTATGTATTTTAGGGTACAAATAAATTTAGATTTGGATTAATAACAGCCTCCATATGTTTTCTATCTCAAGTAAAACTGGTATACGAAACTGTATAGTTACTGTAAAAATTAGGATAAATTACACATTTTAGAAAAATATTCAAAACACATTTCTCTTAAATACAAGTTCCGTGGTCTTACAATGATTAGTGAGTCAGTCAGTACACCAAATTTTGATAGTGTACAAGTTTTCAGAAACGTACCTATAAAGTGGGTTACAGCTGCCCAGTGTTTCATTGGTAGTTCTAAATTCTAGCCTCTTCAGAACTATAGAATTCATCTCAGCCTAAAATCTAAGATTTTTAAAAGATTATTTTCCCCTTCATCTAATGCCTAACATAGATAGCTATGTCTGTATGTTCTTGGCTGAATTGGAGAAAAACAATTTCTGAAGGTAATTAAGGCTTTAAAGAAGAAATTCTTTTACTGCTGAATTTCAAACCACACACACAAAATAGGTGAGAAATTCTTTTATCATATTTAGAATCAAAATATCCCTTAAAATATTTACATTTTACAGTAAAAAGGATAGCAAAACACAAGATCATGTACAAGCTTAAGTATTCAAGTTTCTGAAGAGCCAAAAATGAAAATGAAAATAATGGCCTACCACAAAGTTGTAGTATATGGTAATAAATGCCTTCAATGAGTGCAGATTAAAGCAATAAATGTACCCCTCGGCCTTCTGATTCTTGGTCAAAAACTGCTCTATTAAATGATCAGCATAATCTGATTATGAAGTTGCTTGGACTTTCATTGTTCCTCTACAGGTTCTTTAAAAACAGTGCAATTTAAAACAAACTTACGAGCACACATTACTCTCAAATTAGTCATTATATAAAGGACATTCACTAGAGGCAGTAAATATATTCCATAGTTAACCATATTTACCAATTAAGGAATAAAACTAAAATTTCTAAGCCTTTATTGCATATTAATTAAACAAATCTTTGAATATACAGCAATGTAAAACTTTTAAAAATATTAAATTCCTATTACTAGGGACAGTTGGTATGAAGAAGGGATGATGAGCACTGGCACAGAGTACTCTGCACCACACACAGAATTTATTGTTCTGCAAACCACCAATAGTAAAAATGTAAAAGATGGCACAATCTTAGCAGGCAATCTTAGAAAGTTTTTAAGATACAACATTTACCAGTTATTTAAATGTAATCTTGAAGCAGCCTGCAAATTTTACCTTTTGCTTTTAGTTCTGTCAGTGTGGTCCCTATCTTTATGGTACCTATCCCTGTCCTTTTCTACTTCTCTATGTTTACTTTTCTCTCGTTCTTTGTCCTTCTCATAGTCTTCACTTTTAGGTTTATCTGGCTTCTTGTCTACATTCCTACTATCTCTGCTTGCTTTCCCATCTGCTCCTCGATCACCATGTGATAACCGTGCCCTCTCTTTATCTTTGTGCCCTTCCTCCCTGTTTTTTCTGTCTCTGTCCTTGTCTTGGCTTCTGTCTCTGCGTCTATGCCTTTCAGATTCTTGCTCCCATTCCTTTTCATGTCGCTCTCTTTTCAAGTGGTGTGAATCACTATAAAATCTCTGGCGGTCCCCTTTACCCCTATTAAATGGCCTATCCAGTTGCTGTTGGTCTTGCCTACCCCAAGGGTCACTATGGCGCCTTTCTGGTCTCCGAATGTCTTTAACCTGGTAAAAATTTTGTGGGCCTATATACCTTGATGCTTGTGAAAGAGGACCCATCATACGCTGCTGTTGGCCTGGAAGATGAACAACAGGTGGCCAGGGAACCATGGGATTTTGAGCAAAGCCAAAGCCTGGTGGGGGAAGTAATGGAGGTGGCAAATGTGGTGGAAATCCAAACATGCTTTGTGGGGGAAAATTAGGAGGCCCTGGAAATGGAAATCCAGGAGCATTAGACTTGAGATGCTGGAGGTTGGGCTGCTGTGGCCTCACGGGGGAAAAGTTTGCACTTGTTCTGGGGCTGGTGCTTCTGGAAGTAAAGTTGACGTTTTTAGATGGAAATTCTGCTTGACATGTGTTTCCAACTTCAAAATGAGATGTCACTGCTGCTGCTGATCCTCTTCTAAATGGGTGTACAGTTTCAATATTTTGCATTAAAACATCCTCCTGTAAGGGCTTTGCTTGTTCTCTTTGAGAAGTGTGTATACTACTTTCTACTGATGGTGAGTTTTGTGCAACTTTTGAATTATCACTCTGTTGAACACTTGAGTTTTTCTCTGCAGAAGACAACTTTTCCTCTACGTTGGTATGTTCCACTAAGTGCTCCTTGTTGTGTGACAGGGTCTGGTTTTCTCCATTCCGGCAACTATCTCCATCTTTGCTTTCTGAAGTAGTTACCTGCTGACTTCGTCCTGCTGCTTGCCTAGGATCCCTTTTCAGGTTGATAAACTGTGGGGACCTTGTTGCATTAGCAACAAGGTTTTCACTGCAATTCACATTACCATCTGTGTTTCCCTTTCCCACATTGGATCTGCATGGAGAACCGGTATTTGAAGTCCGATTATCTTGCAAATTATTCTCTTGATCTTGCAACTGCTGTCTTTTTAATGTTTTCTCTTTACTCTCCACAATTTCCTCTTGTTTTGACTGAATTGATAAGTTTGTTAAGAAGGCTTCTGTGGAAACATCTGGTGGTTTACCTCTGAGACTAAGACCTGTCGAAGGCCCTGGAGAAATGGAGGAGGACCCTTCTACTGATGTTTCTTCTCCTATTACTACTGAATTGCCTGTGGATTCTGAAAGATTTTCTACTTTAACTTTTACCTCCTTGGCTTCGCCATCAGTTTCTTCTACTTTATCGATTTTCTCTGCTTTCGAGTTGGTTTGCTCATTTAAAAATGGAATTTCTTTAGGACTGTTTTGTTCTATCACTGACTGAGCCTGGTCATATATTTGACCAGTGGTACCTAAAAGGCTTTGAAGTATATCATCCACAGGAAGAGGTTTATTTGCTAATTCCAGAGTAGAAGGTTGATTTTCCCAGCCAATCAATACACCAGGAAGAAATCTTAAAGGTTTTGGTGGCTCCTGTTTGGTAACTTCCATTAAAGGTTCAACTGCTGTTGGAAGGTCTTCTTGAAGAGTCGGCTGAGGCTTATTTCTCTGCTTGTGTAATACAGTTGTAAAAGAATTAAAAAAGTCATTTTCTTCCTCTGGTGCTTCCTCTGTAGAACCTTCCATTTTACTTTTTTTGTCAGGTGGCAACATTATCGGTATACTTTCAGAAGCCTCAGCTGTATGACTAGTACTGGCAGTAGCACTATGTTGCCGCTTCAGTTTCTGACGAATAATTAGGCCCAACAACAGATTCGGTCTATGCAGTTCAAGCCCTGTATAAAAATCAAAAACATCAATTGATAATCATTTTCAATCATTACAAAAAAAGGGCAAAATTTTGCATCTAGCTTAGTACAGGTTATTAAACGGATGCCTGGCCCTGTCAAGCCATCTCTAGAGGGCTGGATCCTGAAAAAGCAAGCAGTCAGTCTTTCCACTCTGGTCCCACCTCCCACGTAATTTCAATCTTATCCTGTTATTAAAATGTATACCTACCAGGTCCATCAAAAGGCACAAGAGGGTGTGGAATTTTATCTGCAGCACCCAAAGGAATAAGGTACATATCTTTAACCTGCTTCATGTTGTTAGCAGCTACTCCATAGCGTTTTCTGCTACTGAAGTATGCAAATAGCAAAGTATAAGAAATCTGATCTTCTTCAGTTACTGGTGTAAAGCGAACCACACAAATTTCCTATTCAAGAAAATAACAAATGATTGTTTAAAATAATAACCTGAAGAATAGCTTGGTTTTTAAATACTATTTTGCAATCAGTAATAATCTACTGCACTTTACAATGATGGTTATGAAATAACATGGTTTACCAACTTAAATACAGATGAGAATACTAAAAGGAAATAACTTTTTTTTTTTTTTTTTTGAGACAGAGTCTGGCTCTGTTGCCCTGGCTAGAGTGCCATGGCGTCAGCCTAGCTCACAGCAACCTCAAACTCCTGGGCTCAAGCGATCCTCCTGCCTCAGCCTCCCGAGCAGCTGGGACTACAGGCATGCGCCACCATGCCCGCTAATTTTTTTTTCTATATATATATTTTTAGTTGCCCAGATAATTTCTTTCTATTTTTTTAGTAGAGATGGGGTCTCACTCTTGCTCAAGGTGGTCTCGAACTCCTGACCTTGAGCGATCCGCCCGCTTTGGCCTCCCAGAGTGCTAGGATTACAGGCGTGAGCCACCGTGCCCGGCCAGGAAATAACTTTTAAGAAAAGATCTTTGTTGATCCATTTATGGATTTTGTTTTCACTTGATGGCTTTCCATAAGAAATTGAATCCCAAGGTGATTAATTTTTTCAAGATGACGCAACTTGTCTGTGGCAGAAATGATACTAAAACCCCAGTGTTTTGGTATCTATACTATATCCTGATTCCCAATGCTATAACTTCCACAGAGGGCTGTCTATGTTCTTTGGCACACTGGGAACTAAGAGCAACCAACACCACCACCCTCCTATGCATTTATACACACAAACACACAAATCCACTTATAATTCATTTTATAGGAACTGAATTTAGGACTGAAGGGGGATAGGTGAAAAGACCTCAAATACACATAAGATCATATATTTTGTAAAGTAATTTGGCTTATTCAGGAAATTTTTACTTGCCTCTGGGTTCCTGGCTTTGTTTCAGATAGAAAAGACAATCATAATTTGGTATTAATTTGGTAGCATTAAGAAATGGATGTTCCACAAAGGCATACAATCAGAATGGGAAAGCTAGATTTGTTGCAAAGCCTAAAACTGATGGAATCTCCTGCAGAAAACATGTGAATGAGCTGACTATGGCTCTCTTATAAAATGTCTGTTATCTAAACCACCCACTTTTAGATTCAAAATCAGCATACACATATTAGTAACCACTATTACAGTGTTTAAATCAGTTCAAGTTGGAAGAATACTTTAAAGTGTTGGCAGTAATATTAATATAGGGGTATATTCAAGAGCAATTCCCAAAATGTCCAAAAGTAATACTTCCCATTTTTATTACAATGAGAGAGTAACAACAAATAAATGCAGTAACTTTCTGAATAGTGCTTCAAAGTTTATTTGTATTCTAACACTGTATCAATTTAAATTCTGAAATCCACATTGGAAAAAAAATATCTTTTCATCTTAAGATCATCCATTTTGGATCGCTCCAAAGAAAAACTACAGACTTCTGGAAAGAGAGGAAAAAAGTAATGTCGATTTCTTCAAGATTTATTTACCAACTGCCTGTAATATGGTAGGTACTATAAGATCCCTTGGAGGGGAAAACAGTTTCTTCTAATGATTAAATTTCCCTCTGTAATACTATTTTATGACTTTAAAAAAATAGAGAAAAAGGAAAAAGAGAGATATTATTGTGATAGAAGACAATTAATTATCTCCCAGTATCTTTTCTCCTCCTTTCCTCTTACTCTAATGAGAAGCCCTTAAAGTTTATTTAGCTGGGCACGTGGCCATACAATTGAGATTACATTTCCCAGCCTCCCTAGCAGCTATGTAAGGCTATGTGGCTAAGTTCTTGCCAATGGAAGTTGATGACTACAATTTCTAGGTCTTGTCCTTTAAACAACTAGAAAGGCATTTCTTATTTATTCCCATTTGGTGCTCATGAGTCAGCTTTGATCATATTTGACTGATAAGGGCAACAGTCTTGGAAACAGCAAAATAACAAGAAAGAAGAAGCATGGTCCCTGAATGATCCTATAGAACCAGAATCACCTAACCGCCCTGAACAACTGGCCTACCTAACAGAAGAGAGAAATAAACTTCTGCATTCTTTGAGCCACTATATTTTAGAGTCTCTTTGTTGTTAAGAGCTTAGCTATGCACTAACTCACACAAATACCTTTAATTGAAGGAAGGCAAAAATTCCAGGGTGAATCTCAAAACTTACTCTAAAACACTTCTTCCAAAACATTGACAAAAGCCACAAAGAAAACATCCCACAATGGTGGGGTGGGGACGGGTGGTGGGGAGAAGGAATGCTGGACTGTTTTGAGCCTTAGCAAATGGCTTTAAGTTCAGTTTTTTCAAGTGTATTATGTAGATTCAGAATCTGTATTGGCTCCCTTCCCCAGGAAACCTTGCATCCTCACATAAGAACTCTGAGTTGTTTACTTTCTAAACATTTTCCCATACTGGTATAGTGAAAGGTTTTCCTCACCTTGGTTCCTGATGCTTTTATTTTTTCCACATAATCCCAAACTGTCTGAGGTGATATTCTGCCACCTACTTGAATACTATCTGGTAGATCCTGTGGTAAAAAATGTAAGTGATCAATATATACAGAATGCTTTTATTAAAATATCCAGAAACTGTACAAATTTACTCTAAGCTTAATTTGAAATGGTAATAAAAACAAGTAAAAGGTTACAAAAAATGCATCAGAAAACATAATGAAGTACAGAGACAGCAATCAGGCTTTACAATGGCAACTGCAAATGACTGATGCCTAAAAAATATAGTTATTAAAAAAGAGTCTGAGCTCATGTCAGGTCTCAGCAGGAAAGATGGGCACAGGAAAGGGAAGCAGTGGCAAGCATAGCACATTAACAATCCAGAAAAAGTACAACACATTTCAGAATATTAAGTAGAGCCTGTTCCAACCTTCCCCCGACTTTTTCTGGTGGTGTAAGCAGGAGTATTCCTTAATCATTAACAGTTGAATTTCAGAGGTTATAAAATTTAATATAATTACAGGGTATATTTTTTGCACAGAGGACAATAACACTATGATAATGCCAGGTATTTTATTAAAAGCATAATGTTTCTGAAAACAAATGACTATAAATAAAATCAATTAAGAATATTTAAAGTTTTGTTCACTATATTCCTATTTTTTCATGAAGACTGAAGAAAATCATAAAAAGCATTAACATTAAATTCAGTTATGTTTATTTAAATTATTAATTGCTTTAAATATTTTATTTGGAATTTAAGTCCCAATCAAACTAAAAATAAGTACAAAGCAGAGGTGGAATTCTGAAAAGCAACCATATAAAAACTGTGGCTCAGAGAGGAAAATAATAATCTTATTTAAAATCAAAAGGATTTCATAGTTAATTTTTCATTGTTAAACTTAATTCTCCATTTAAAAGCATTATTTTCACCACGCATCGAAGACTAAATTTCCAAACAAATTTGTTCAAAAAGAACACTGAGAGTCTACTTTATTTTTCTCTTATAAAATTCATGCTTTTAAAATATTCTTTACCAAGCAAACTATGTATAAAAGTAACAATTATATTAATCAAAAACATAACTGTTAAACAAATGAACTAATCAACATTGGATAAGCGATATTACATTGAATAAAACTAATTTCAGCCTAATCTGAAGAAAAGTGAGGCTTATGTTAGCCTTAAAGATAGCAGGCATATAATTTAGGTTTTTAGAAATACTGAATTTTTAAAAATCTTTTGCTTTTATGGCTAGCATTAGATATGAACATAATAGCAAAATATGATCTCAACATACAATACATGTATACAGATTTTTCTTTCTACACATATGCAAAAATACATTTTTTTCAAAATAGTTCAAAAAATGTCATACTTTCTCACTTATCACAATATTATAATGCTACTGCTGATTTTCAATAAACACTACACAATAGTTTCATCACTACAGCAACAATGGTCACTAATTTCACAGACTACTTCACCTAGCTGTAAAGCTTCAACTCCCAGTCTACAAATACCATAGTCACAGAAATAAGCAAGTAAGAACTACAGTCATGAAGCTGGGAAAACATAAGTAGTGGAGAAATTAGAAGACTCGTGTAACAATGAAAAATCTTTTTAATGGACTACCACCAAAGGCCATTAGTATGCCAATCTTTTAGGTAAGTCTATATTCAAAGAAAACCTTGTATACCCATGCAGATTCTCATTAATTTTTAATTCTCTGACATAGTAAAGTAGTGCATCTTCAGAAAAGTACAGGATATGCAGGTTTAAAACTTTCAGAGTACAGTTTTCTATATTTCTAAAGAATTCTGAATTCATAATTCCATTAATTGAACTGTTTAAGGATCACTGTTAATAAATATTTTTGTTATATTATTAACTGTATATTGTTTCCCCCATTGCTTTCAGAGTCATATATACCAACCCAAAGACAGAAAGGCAGAAAAATTCATAGTACCTCTGTCAAGTATTCAGGAGAGCCAGATACCGGGTAGGCTTTGGTAACAAATTTTGCCACAGAAGGCATGTTGATAAAACCTTTCCAGATGAAGTTCAATCGAGCCAAGAAGGTAGACTCAACTTCAACAGTTCCAGGCATCTCTGGACTAGAAAATGATATTAAAAAGTTAGCAACCTAAAGACACATTCATCAATAAATCCATTTTCTACTTAGTCATTAGTTACTTCTATTTTAACATGTCAAGAAGGCCAAAATACATAAAGGCCATTGATAAGGAGTTTACATTTTCATTTTATAAAATTACATTCACATTTACACAGTAATGTGTTACAAAGTCATCCTTCTTGGCTGGCCCAGGTAGACTAAGGTCCAGAGAGGTACAAATAATTTTTCTTTAAAAATCTATCCCCTGACTTTTTTTTTTTTTGGAGACAGAGTCTCACTCCCTTGCCTGGGGCGAGTGCCGTGGCATCAGCCTAGCTCACAGCAACCTCAAACTCCTGGGTTCAAGCGATCCTACTGCCTCAGCCTCCCGAGTAGCTGGGACCACAGGCATGCGCCACCATGCCCGGCTAATTTTTTTTTTTTTCTATACATATTTTCAGCTGTCCAATTAATTTCTTTCTATTTTTTTTGGTAGAGACGGGGTCTCGCTCTTGCTCAGGCTGGTCTCGAACTCCTGAGCTCAGGACAATCTGCCCGCCTCGGCCTCCCAGAGTGCTAGGATTACAGGCGTGAGCCACCGCGCCCGGCCTATCCCCTGACTTTTTGGACAAGCATAATTGAAGAGAGTTCTAAAGCTGTTTCCCCAAGTATTCCAATGTCTCACTCTAAGCACTCAAAATAAATTAACCTTCAAGGCTTATTCTTTTATGCCAATTAGTTTAGAGTACAGGAACGTACAGTTACTTCCTCAAAAGGAAAGTTCCTAAGAAATGTGTCACGCTTCCGTTTTTAAAGACTTACAAGTACAATTAGGTAAAGATATATAATGACTATTACAGAAAGATTTACGAGTACAATTAGGTAAAGATATATAATGACTATTACAGAAATTTTGACTTATAGAAAATTACCGTGGAGCAGGAGAGAATGTTGACTTTGGAGACTCTTGTTTCTCCTCTTCAAAGAATTCAGAAGCCAAAATATTTGAGGTTGAAGACAATGCATCAGCTATACTTTCTGCTTCGTTATCTGAATGCTTACGAGCTACTCCAACAACAACTTTCACTTTTTTCGGAGAAAGATCATCTACAGGTGGTGCCATTCGACCTAAAATCCAGAAGACATCAAAATAAACCAATTAATTGTTAACTGCAATTTTTATAGTAACACATTTTCATGTTCTAAAATTTTTCAGTTTCTACGATTCAATTGTTAAGTAACCATATATTCCCTGGGGTAATATCTAACTAATATCATTTCTCGTAGTGAGTTATATTGCAACTATATTTAAGAATCAACAGGAAATTTGCCAGTGTTCTTCCCACCTCTAGCCCTCTTCTACATAGAGAAACCTAAGCTTATCTGAATTGCAATTCATAGTATACTGTGGGGGTTTTACTTATAATATTTATAAAATGACTTGAAAGGGAAGTTAAATATATTATCTCCTAAATGTAAAAACATATCATGAGTAAATATGGAATAGACAATATAATTTCTCTTAGTGATGTGAAAAATTAGGAAAAGAGGATGTGTTAACTCAGAAAAGCTGACATGAAAATATTGTAACTAGAACCAAAAATAGGTTTCTTGATTCCCTGACAATTTTTTTTTTAACTAAACTACACCAAATTCCAATAGCCTTGAGAAGTAACTTGAAGAACTGAGTAAACACATCTGTATCTGACTCTGGGATATATACATGGCAGCAGTTCATGATTATACACAAATAATACATGGCTTTTTAACATGAAAAACATTGATAAAGTTCAGAAAATAATGTCAGTTTTAGACTATAGCATCAAGAAGGAACAATCACTCAAACTTTCTAAAAAATGGTCAAGTCTAGTAGTATTTAACAAATGTTCTTGTGTGCTACCATTAATTTATATGTGTGTGTATGTGTGTACATGTGTGCATTTTGTTATATATAAATAACTAGAACTAAAATTTCATAAAAATTATAGTCGCCTCTATAACTGCAATTCACAGTAACATTTTCTATTCTGTTTTTGTTTCAAAATGATGGTCACTACTTATTCAACAGATTTCACCATTACTAGTGAGTCACAATCTGAAGTTTGAAAAGCAATAGCTACAAGACACTTTAAAATGTAATCTCTAAAGATCTCCAACCAAATCACGTGCCTCTTTTCTCTTCTTGAATTCAAGTTCGCGCCATTTCCAGTATCTAGAATGGTCTTCCCCTCTGTCTTTGCAGATACGTGTCTCAATTTTCGTATCACAGCTCAAATGTCAATTCCTCAGCCAAACCTTCCCTAACCATCCAGTCTATGCTAAGTCTTCTGGATAAATACACTTCTAACAATTGTGTTTCTATAACTTAAATAATCTCCTGCCTGTCTTTACCACTAATCTACAGTTTCTCTTGACCTTAGACATCAGACATTTTCCCTACTACATTCCCTGTACCCAGCAAAGTGCCTGACAAGAAGTAAAACCTCAATAAATATTTACTGAATGAATATCCAAGATAAGACATTAGAGAAAGGTAATTTCTGAGTAAAAGATCCAACATAACTTTGAAGGAGAAGAACAAAGTCTAAGGACTGCTACGACCCAATTTTAAGATTCACTATAATGCTAAAGCAATCAAGGTAACAGTGGTACTGACAAAAGAAAAACAAATAGATTAATGGAACAAAACAGAGAGCCCACAAATAGACTCACATGAATATAGTTAACTGATCTTTGAAAATGGAGCAGAGGCAATACAATGGCACAAAGACAGTCTTTTCAACTAATTCTGCTGGGGATACAGGATCAAGATGGCCAACTAGACACAGGGAGCATGTGCTAGGAGAGGAACCTGAATAGTAAGTAGATTCTAATATTTTGAACATATCACCTAGGAGAGAACGCCAAGATTCACCAGGGAAGCAACAGAAAGCATCAAAATTGAATAAGGAAAGGGTTCAGGGAAACTTGCCCAGCCAGGGACAGGCTAACAGCTGGCAGATGCTCCTAGATGTGGAGAGCTTCACTACTTATTCAACAGATTTGAATCTCCACCCAGCATCTTGCCCGTAATATTTGCCTGGAAGAGACCCAACCCTTTCTAGCCACAGACCCAAGGTGGCAGTTTGGGAGTTTAAAGCTGGGCAGCATCCAGCATTCAGGCTGTGATCAAGCTGATGCTGCTGCAGCCCCACCCGGCTGAGGAGGGACAGGAAAGCCTAAGCATCCCGACACAGGACAATTCCCACTGCCCTGCCATAGGATGAGACTGAAAAGTAAATAGATAGCACTCCCCAGTTTCTTGTCTATGCTGCTTGCCTGAAAGGGGCCCTATCCTCTTTCACTGCAAGCCCACACCCAGCGCCATTTTGAGAATTCAACACTGGGTCATGTCCAGCCCGTAGGCTGGATTCAAGGTGATGTGACTGTAGCTGCCACCTGTACAGGGAAGGACAGGAGACATCAAGCTCCCGTAAGCACATTTAAGACAATACCCATTGCCCTATAATAGGCAGCTGTGGTACTGGGGACTAGCCTGTCCAATCCATTGCAGCCACCAGTAACACCAAAAGGGACCACTTGGGTCCATCCTAGTGGATGGCTCCACCACTGCTACTGCCTATACTACTGACTATAAAGTGACCGAACTTACTAAACCTTCCACATCGCACTAGCTGTTCAGGGGTCTGAGAACCCACCCACACACCTGGCCCTCTGCGTCAGCTACTAGCTTCTGAGCAAGCCACCTGAAGGCCCATGAATTGGCCACCCAGGACACACTAACATCGCTGCTAGTGTAAGATGTTCTGGGTCCTAAAATCAGGTATACTCAGCCCATTCCTTACATCACTGGGGCACAAAGACTGGCTTGGCTGTCATTCAAATCCCCAGCTAAACATCAGCACAGCCTCAACTAGTAACTGTTCCCTAAGCCAACAAAGAAATTACAGATACCACTGACCCTATGTAAGGACTAAGAAATCATACAAAGACCAAACTACTTGGAGGCACCCAAAATCAAGGCCAAAGTGTCATACTCAACCAACAGCACATACATACCTTCAGGAAAAAATTCTCCCCTTCAAAAGCAATTTCAAAAAATCAGAAAAAGCAACTGCTACATCACATGTGCGATTATCAATGGAAATATGATACCACCAAAGGACCACAACTATCCAGCAATAGATCTCAATAGAAAGAACTCCTCATAATACCAGATAAAGAATATCAAATATTGATTCTAAAGAAGCTCAATGAGATGGAAAAGAAATCTGAAAACCAATACAAAGAAATCAGAAAATCAATTTAGGATATGAATGAGAAATTTACCAAGGAAATAGATACCATAAAAAGAAAACCAAACAGAAGTTCTGGAATTAAAAATTAATTGAAGGAAATACAAAAGACATTCGAAAGCTCTGAGAATAGACTAGACCAAGATGAAGAAATAATCTCAGAACCTGAAGACAAGTCTTTTGAAATAATCCACTCAGATGAAAAAAAAGGAAAAAGTTTTACCTTCAAGACGTCTGGGACTATAAAATGACCGGACTTACAAATTATCAGTATTCCCGAGGGCGAAGAAAGATCGAAAAGTTTAGAAAACCTATTTAAGACAATAGTTGATGTAAACTTCCCAGAACTATCAAGAGAGTTAAACATTCAGAGACAGGAAGCCAAATGATCCTCAAATATAACACAAAAAGGACTTCACTATGGCATATCAGAATCACAATTAACTAAAGTTGAAGTGAAAGAGAGAATTTTAAAATTAGCAAGAGAAAAGTATCTAAGCACCTATAAAGGAAACCCCATTAGAATAATAGCAGACCTCTAAGCAGAAACCTTACAGACCAAAAAGAGAATGGGACTGTATTTTCAAAGTGCTGAAAGGAAAAAAAAGATTCATAAATGAAGAAGAAATAAAGTCTTTCCCAAACAAACGCTCAAAAAATTCATCACCACTAGATCAGCCCTACAGGAAATATGCAAACGAGTCTAAAATATGGAAACAAAAGGTCAATAAGCACCATCATGAAAACACACAAATACATAAAACTCACAGGTCTCATAAAACAATCAAGCAACATTAGAAGAAAAAGGAATTAAATGGCAACATGACAGAAGTTCTGCAAACCACAAAAAGATATTAAAAAAAGAAATAAGAATTTATAAAACAATGAGAAATCAACTACCAATATGACAAGAACAAAGCCTCACATATCAATATTAGAATAACCTTCAATGTAAACAGATTAAATGCTCCACTTAAAAGATATAAATTGACTGAATGGATAAAAATACATGACCCAACTATATGCTGCTTACAAAACACTCACCTTATCCATAAAGACACATGGAGACTAAAAGTAAAGGAGTAGAAAAGATATGCCATGCAAATAGAAACAAAAAGCAAACAGGAGTGGCTATACTTGTATCAGATAAAGGAAACTTTAAATCAAAAACAGTAAAAAAAAAAAAAAAAGATAAATAAGGTCACTATATAATGATAATGGGATCAATTCAGCAAGAGAATATAAAAATTCTAAAAAGATATGCAACCAACATTGGAAGACCGAGATTCACAAAACAAATATTACAAGACCTAAAGAAAGACACAGACAGCAAAACAGTAATATTGGGGGACGTCAATACCCCACTCACAGCACGAGACAGATCAAGACAGAAAATCAACAAAGAAACATTGGACTTAAATTGGACTTCAGACCAAACGGACTTAACAGACATTTACAGAATATTCCACTCAACAATTACAGAATATACATTCTTTTCACCATCACATGGAACATTCTCCAAGAGAGACCACATTTTAGGCCACAAAACAAGTCTTAACAAGTTTTTATTAATCAAAATCAAAATCATATCAAGTGTCATCTCAGACCATAGCAGAATAAAGCCAGAAGAGGAATTTTAGAACCTATACAAACATGTGGAAATTAAACAATGTGCTCCTGAACAACTACTGGGTCAGTGAAAACATAAAGATGAAAATTAAAAAATTTTTTTAAATTAATTTAAAATAAAAGCACAACATACCAAAAAACCTGTGGGATACATCAAAAGCAGTGCTAAGAGAAAAGTTTATAGCATTAAATGTCTACATCGAAAAAGTAGAAAGATCACAAATTAACAACCTAATATCATACTTCGAGGAACAAAAAAAACAAGAACAAATCAAACCCAGAGTTAGCAGAAGAAATAACAAAAGATCAGAGCAGAACTAAATGAACTAGAGACCAAAAAATCAATACAAAGGATCAACTAAACGAACATTGGGTTCTTTAAAAAGATTAACAAAATTGATAAACCGCTAGCTCAACTAACCAAGAACAGAGAATATCCAAATAAACACAATCAGAAATGAAAAAAGAGACATTACAACTGACACCACAGAAATACAAAAGATCATCAAAGACTATTAAGAACAACTACACACTCACAAACTTGAAAACCTAGAGGAAATGAATGAATTCCTGAAAACATACAACCTCCCAGTATTGTACCAGAAAGAATTAGAACTCCTGAATAAACCAATAATGGGTAGTGAGATTGAATCAGTAATTTAAAACTCTCCCAACAAAAAAGAGCTGAGGACCAGATGGATTCACAGCTGACTTCTACCAGACATACAAAAAAAGAACTGGTGCCAATCCTACTGAAACTGGCTCAAAATATCAAGGAGGGAATCCTCCCTAACTCATTCTGGGAAGCTAGTAACACCCTGATACCAAAGCCAGGAAAGGATGCAATGAAAAAAGAAAACTAAAGACTAATATCTCTGATGAACACAGATGCAAAATTCCTCAACAAAATACTAGTGAACTGAATTCAACAGCACATCAAAAGGATGATACATCAAGATCAAATGGGTTTTATCCCAGGGATACAAAAGTGGTTCAGCATATGCACGTAAATAAATGTGATTCACCACATAAAAGAATTAAAAACAAAAACCATGTGATTGTCTCCATAAATGCAAAAAAGTATTCGATAAAATCCAGCATCCCTTCATGATAAAAATTCTCAACAAACTAGGCATAGAAGGAACATACCTCAAAATTGTAAAAGCCATATGTGACAAACCCACAGCCAACATCATACTATGTGGGGAAAAGTTGAAAGCCTTCCTCCTAAGAACTGGAATAAGACAGGGATGCCCACTTTCACCACTTCTACTCAACATGGTACTGAAAGTCTTAGAGCAATCAGGCAAGAGAAAGAAATAAAAGACATCCAGATTGGAAAAAAGGAAGTCGAATTATCTCTGTGTGCTCATGATATGATCTTATACCTAGAAAACCATGAGGAATCCTTCAAAAGAGTCTTAGATTTAATAAATGAATTTAGGAAAGTCTCAGGTTATAAAACCAACATACAAAAATCAATAGCATTTCTATGCACCAACAATGACCAAGCCTAGAACCAAATCAAGAACTCAATCCCATTTACAATAACTGCAAAAACAATAAAATACCTCAGGAATAAATCTAACTCAGGATGTGAAAGACCTCTAAAAGGAGAACTATACATCACTGATGAAAGGAATTGTAGATGACACAAATGGAAAAATATTCCATGCTCATGGACCAAGAGAGTCAATATTGTTAAAATGACCATATTTCCCAAAGCAATCTACAGATTCAGTGCAATTACTATCAAAACACCAACATCATTTTTCACAGAATTAGAAAAACCAATTCTAAAATTCATATGCAACAAAAAAGAGCCAAAATAGCCAAAACAATCTTAAGCAACAAGAACAAAGTTGGAGATAGCACAGTACCTGACTGCAAAGTATACTATAAGGCTATAGTAATCAAAACAGCATGGTACTGGTATAAAAATAGATATGTAGATCAGAATAGAGAACCCAGACATAAAGCCACATACTTACAGCGAACTGATCTTTGACAAAGCCAATCAGAACATACACTGGGAAAAGGACACCCTGTTCAATAAATGGTGCTGGGAAAATTGGATAGCCATATGTATAAGAATGAAACTGGATTGCTATCTTGTACCATACACATAAATTAACTCAAGATGGATTAAAGACTTAAATGTAAGACCTAAAACAATAAAAATCTTAGAAGAAAACCTAGGAAAAAAACTTATGATTAAGATCCCAAAGCAAATATAATAAAAACAAAAACAGATAAATGCAACTTAATTAAACTAAAAAAATCTCTGCAGAGCAAAAAGAAATAATCAAAAGAGTAAACAGACAACCTACAGAATGGACAAAAATATTCCCAAACCTTGTGTCCAAAAAAGGACTGACATCTAGAATCTATAAAGAACTCAGCAAGAAAAAAACAACCCCCTTTAAAAGTGGACAAAAGACATGAATAGGCATTTTCAAAAGAAGATATACAAATATCCAATACACATTTAAAAAATGCTCAAAATCAGTAATCATCAAGGAAATGCAAATTACAATCACAATGAGATACCATGGTACTCCAAATTAGAATGGTCATTATTAAAAAGTCTAAAAGGAATAGATGTTAGTATGGATACAGTGAATAGGAAACACTTAGACATTGTTGATGTGAATGTAAATTAGTACAACCTCTATGGAAATCAGCATGGAGATTTCTCAAAGAACTAAAAGCAGATCTACCATTCAATCCTGCTATCCCACTACTGGGTATCTACCCAGAGAAAAAGAAATCATTATATCAAAAAGATACCTGCAGAGATACGGAATCAACCAAAGTGCCTATCTACAGATGAGTGGATAAAGAAAATGTGGCACATATATACCATGGAGTACTACTCAGCAGTAAGAATGAAATAATGTCTTTTGCAGCAACTTGGATGGAACTGGAGATCATTTTCCTAAGTGAAGTAATCCAGGAACAGAAGAATAAATGCAGTATGTTCTTACTTATAAGTGGGAGCTAAACAATGGCTACACGAGGGAACACAGAGTGGGTATAATGGACATCGGAAACTGTAAAAGGGGGAGGGTTATAAAGGGTGAGGTATGAAAAATTACTTATGGAGTACAATGTACACTACTTGGGTGACGGGTACACCAAAAGCCCAGACTCCACAACTATACAATATATATATGTAATGGAATTCAACTTGTACCTCCTAAATTTATTAAAATATTTTTTTAAAAATACTTCTGGAACAATTAGACAGTCACGTGCAGAAAATAAAAAAAAATCTTGACACAGATCTTTTACCCTTCCTTCATAAAAATTAACTCAAAACAGATCAGAGACCTAAATGTAAAACACAAAAGAAGATAACATAGGAGAGAACCTAGATGACCTATAGACAAAAAAAAAAAAAAAAAAAAAAAAAAAAAAAAAAAAAAAAAAAAAAAAAAAAAAAAAAAAAAAAAAAAAAAAAAAAAAAAAAGGCATGATACATGAAAGAAAGAACTAATATGCTGGACTCCATTAAATTTAAAACTTCTATTTTGCGAAAGACAATGTCAAGAGAATGAGAATACAAGCCATGGACTGAAAAAATGTATTTGCCAACGACATATCTGATAAACGGCTACTATCCAAAATGTAAAAAGAACTAGGTTGAACAATAAAAAAACAAACAACCTGATTAAAAAATGGGCTAAAGACCTGAAAAGACATCTCACCAAAGAAGATACACAGATGGCATATAAGCTACGTATCTTAAAAGATGTTCCAAGCATGCCATCGGGAAACCACAAAGCGGAACAAGAATGATATACCACTATAGATCTATTAGAATGGCCAAAATCCAGAACCCTGACAACACCAAATGCTGGCAAGGATGTGGAGCAACAGGAACTCTCATTTAATCCTGGTGAAAATGCGAAATGGTATAGCCACTTTGGAAGATAGTTTGGCAGTTCCTTATAAACATACTATATGATCCAACAATTGTGCTCTTTGGTATTTACCCAAAGGAGTTGAAAACTTACATCCACACAAAATTCCATGTACAGTGTATAGCAGTGTTATTCATAAATGCCAAAACTTGGAAGTAATCAAGATGTCCTTCAGTAAATGAATGGATAAATAAGCTAAACATCCAGACAATGCAATGTTACTCAATGCTACAAAGAAATGAGCTATCAAGCCATGAAAAGATATGGTGGAAGCCTAAATGCATATTACTAAGTGAAAGAGGCCAATCTGAAAACGCTACATACTAGCATATGATTCCAATTACATGCTATTCTGGAAAAGGCAAAGCTATGGAGACAGTAAAAAGATCAGTGGTTGCCGGGGGTTGGTAGGGATAGTGGGGGAGGGATAAACAGAACACAGAGGATCTTTAGGGCAGTGAAAATACCATAATGTTGGATTCATGTTGTTACACATTTGTCCAAACCGACAGAATGTGTACAACAAATACTAAGAGTGAACCCTAATGTAAAATACGGACTTTGAGTGATTATGACATGTGGCAGGTTCACCAATTATAACAACTGTACCACTCTGCTGGGGGATATGGATAATGGTGGAAGCTAAACACGTGTCAGGGGCAGGACATATAAGAGAAATCTCTATACCTTCCTCTCAATTTTGCTAGGAACCTAAAATTGCTCTAAAAAATAAAAAGTCTTTTATCAAAAATTAATTTTAATTTCTGATTTTTTAATGTTTTATATATAATAATAAAATATGAATGCTATTTTACTCCTTCACTTTAGTAAATGACAGTACCATCACAATTGCCCACAATTTCAGACGTTCATTCTAATAATTAAATTCTTGTTATTTGACCCTGGCAAAAGTTTTTAAGTTCAGATCATATATAGTAAAATTAATGCTAGATAGTAAACTATACTATAGTATCAAATGGTATCTCAACCCAGAAAGCCAGTTGCACACAAATGTGCTACTGCTAAAAAAGACTGGGTGGTTGCTTCGGTGCCAACACTCAGAAAACAAAACCTAAATTACAAATACTAGCATAGAAATATCCCCCTTTCACAATGAATGTAAAATTTTAGAAAGAAAAATTTTCAATTACCTATGCAAATTTTGCAGTTAAGATCAAAAAGATGCTGTCTGTGTTGGCTAGTGGTATCTTTAGATGTGGAGTCAATCTCCTCTTTTTGTTTTTCAGACCCTTCCGGCTTTTCCAATGACTTATTGGCAGTTGGTTCCTAACATAAATGAGAGTAAAAATTAGTTTTAGTAGATAAAATTTGGTCTTAATTATGAAAATAAATTTATATTTCACACTAATTTTTCACAAAATGAAACTTCCATTCACAGGTTTTTTTTTACTATATCTTAAAAAAATAAATGGTAGCTATTAATTATGATTTAGAGCAAAAATTCAGACGTTCCTCATTCTTCAAGGCTTCTAACAAAACTTCAAATTATTTCCTCACTGATATTTGAGAAAAAGAAACACCAGCATCAAATAACAGTCTTCCTTAGAAGCATCTATAGATTTCTAAGCCTACTAAGAAATTCACCAAGTCAAAGCACCCCAGGAATGTACACTGTAACGAGTGTTTAACAGGTACCTATAATATCGTGCAGTCTGCACACTAAGAGAATCAATACTCTAAGTACTCTCAAAAAACCATTAAACCGATACAATATGCAACTTTAAACCACATACATGTTTAAAAATTCTTTCTACTTTAACAACAGTAGGCAAATAAACCTTTTCTGAGTCTATGTTTTGAGCTATAAAACATGACATATCTATCTTTACCTGAATCTCCATGGCTGCTTCCTGTTCTTTCATTGGGGCATCACTCTCAATTTCTATTTCACCTTTATGAGTTATTTTTGTGATTGGTCGTCTTTCCACTTCTCTCTGCTCTTTCTCAATCATCTCTATGGTCTAACAGAAAATATATTAAAATAAATACTAAATGTAAAATACGCATTTCCAAATGTACACTTTAAATAATAAGAGCTTACCTAAAAATAAATGAATCATCACAGATGACTTTTAATCTTTAGGTAGTCTCTCATACAACAAACTTACACTGAGTGCTTATATATGCCAGAGACTATTTTAAAATGCTGGGATTCTAAGAATAGGGTTAGACCCATACCTCAGCCATGAAGAGTTCACATATACATTATAACAGAAGGCAATTTAAGTGCAATGTAATTTGCAAAGTGGTGAAACATGATATCTACATTTGAAATCTGTTTGTACTTTTTAGCAGCTGGCACAGGGAAGTAATAACTACCTTGCTTTTAAATTCCTAATTTGATGTTCTACCATCCCCTACAACAGCAGTTTATTCACAGCAAAAATAATCCGGCAGTCCTCTATTAGTTATTTCCTAACTTGAGTCTGCTTAGTGACACTGATAATTCACAGTTGAACGAGCTCAATAACAAAACAAAAAACTTAATTAAGCAAGTATAGCAAGAAGTAGTATAAAGTTAGCTGGGAGTGGAATGGGATAAGGAGGGTAAGATGGGTCTGCTCACTTATTTTGCCTTTGTTAGGTGCAAATCATCCGTTAAAGAAAGAAATCAGGTATGTGGCCTAAAGAAAGAACAAGCTGGTCTCTGATGCGACGATACTTGAAGCCACAGTTTCAAAGCAGAAGAGGCATGTGTGTATTTGTGATAAGAGGAGGGAAAGAAGAGGAAGTGATATTATTTTCACAAAACAAAAGAGGAGGAGAAATTACACAGGGTGAAGGTGAAAAAATGTGTGAGTTAAGTATGACATAGCAAATCAAGCCCTCTTGAGTTTCACACTAGATCTGGCACAGATCTACATGAAGGTTTAGCGCCTAAGACGCAAGTAAGTATTATGGACAGAAGAATCATGTAAATCGTGCAGAGTTAACATGAAGTATAAGAAACTAATATTTTCTAGAATAGGGGCTAATATTCTGAGGCCGCTGTAATAAAAATATTGGACAACGTGGCTATCTTACTGTTACAATAGTTCTAAATCACATAGTCACTTAATCTTTAAAAGTATTTCAAGTTCACCGTCTCCAGCTGAAAACTCAGCATCTGTGACTGAACAGAATTTTTCAGTTTTAAAAATGCAATATGGTGCACACACTACATATTACAGTAATATTCCATTTAAGTGTGAGACAGTACCACATAATTAAACATACAATATTTCAGTGAATATGAACATTCATACATGGCAATTCAGGTCATGTTTTATCAATAAAGTAAATATGGGAAAAATTCTTGTTTTTCAGAGCTTTGGGCACTTGAAACTGAATAATAAGGGATTGTAAACCCATACAAATTTTTTTTTGACTTAAATTCATTTGGCTCTAAAAATTACCTATATTCATAATACCTTCAAACCATGCTTTTGAAAAAGTACAGATGTAATTAAGAAAAGATGTACCTATTTTCCCATCCTTCTCATTTACAAAATATAGTAACAAAACACAAGGTAATTCTGTAATCTGATAACTGGAGGAAATGAGGGAAAAAAACTGGAGAGATCAGGAAAAACAACATAATTTAAGAACTAGAGGAATGGATGACGAGTAACTAGAAGCAGTGCATAACAGAAAGTCTGTGTTACTCTGCAATCTGTATTGAATTAACTCTGTATAATTTTTCCCATGAGTGAAAAATATAGGTTTTGATAGTCAAATGTATATTTACAGATAATCTTACATGTCTGTTTTCTCTTCGTCTCCAAGCAGCTAACTCTTTAGAAGCTAGTTCTTCTGGACTCATTTTTATAAGATGATCAGGGGTTACTTCTCCTTTCAGTACTTTTTTAAATAATATCTGGAAGGATGTAAAAATAGGAAGTAAAGGACAGACACATATTTAAAAAACAGAAGCTACCATACAGTAACTTGCAATAAAGATATAATTTCTGAAGCCTGATTTATAAATATTTAATGATTTATATATTACCTCCTACACGGAGAATAAATGACTGCTTTGTATTCTAGGAATTTATTTAAGACAGTAAAATACACATTTCATATAAAAATCAACACATAATGGAGAAGCATACACAGCGGAATCAATTCAATACCTATCCAAAAGTTGTATTAAGTCTACACAGGAATGTAATCTGTCATAATAACCATTCTACAGTATAGCAAAGTACTGCATAAAAGAGCTTTACTAAATGTAATGTCTTCCATATTCTTAAGATTTTACGTATTTAAATCATGACAGGCTGGACTCCAGAGCAAAGAACCAATTGCAAGAAAGAAACCTAAAGGATATAAGTCTTGAATTAATTACTGAAGTAATGCTTCCAGATTATGTAATTCAAGAAGTATTTGATCTCCCTGGACCATGATGGCAGATTGTACAATGTACATTTTTCTTAAGCAGCTGTTAGTATACTTCAAAAAAATACCTCAAATCACATACTGTAGCAAATATCCTTATGCAAATGTACATCACTTATATGAAAACCTTATATGCAAAGAAGTTGCATCTAATTACATTTTGTTACCTAGAATCACCTGTAGCAAAACTTCCTGGTAAACCTAGGTAAATGCCACATGAAAGAGACTAATCATGTTCTGAACTTTTAAAATGCTCACTGGCATGACTTTTGCTTACTGTACTAATTAAAGGCCTAATTTTGGTGCTGACACACACACACACACACACACACACACACACACACACACACATTCTCTGTCTCTCTCTCCCCCCTCTTCCCCCCTCCCTCCTCCCCTCCCTCTCTCTCTCTCCCTCTCCCTCACAGCTTTTAGATTTCTTCTAAGTCCCAAACAAGAAATCCCGAGAAAAGATTAGGAGTTCAGTTAATATTTACCCCACTGCTAAAAGATATTTGGAACCAAAGTTTTCACCTAAATGTAATTTATTTTCTTAAGGAATGCAGCTCTATTTTCAGATTTAAATCAAAAGTAATAATATAGTGTTATGAATTTTAGCTTAACAGAGTTTTTAAAGAATAAACATAAATGGATTTCTAAATAAACTGAATTATTCAAAAAACAGTAAAGGAAAAACTTCACATAAATCACATGGACACATGTAGCATTTCAACAGACTAATTGGGTAACACTACCCACTACTATACATAATTCATAACTCAGTTCAGTAGCAAAAAGATTTTATTGTAATTACATGTTCTAAACCTAGAAGAAATTCTACAGTCTCACTCCAATTAATAATAAATTATAGATCTATTATATTACAACGTTAGATACCTACGTATTCAGGAAAGTTGGAAGAGTATCCATACACATTCACAAAACATACTTACGTTGTTTTTAGGATCTTTCAGATTGAACATCAAACTTCTATATTTGTTCTTATACTTAGCATCTGTGTCCCGAAAAAAAGAGAAAAGCTCTTTTTCAATTTTTGTAGCAACTTTTGCTGCCTTTTCTTCTGGTACCTTCAAATTCGAATCTGTAAGTCTTAAAATTAGAACAATTCAATTATTTTTCAAACACATGAAGCCTATATTATTCAATCTTCTACATTAATAATATGTGTTACCTTTTCATAAGAATGTCTTTGAGAGAATGTCTCACACTTTGTCTGATCTGATCTGCAGAAGGCTTGGAAGTAGCAGCAGCAGGAGGATACACATTAGGCACTCCTTTTTCAACTTTTTTCTTCTTTACCTCTTGCTTCTCATGAGTACCTAATTTAAACAAATATCAAAACTCATAAATTGTTTTTAAAAAATATTTTCCTTTGCACAATATAAGTTTATAAACAAAACTGACTGATTAAAAGTCACTATTAGATATATCTTATGTCTAATTCATATTGAAATATTCCTGACACTAAAATTCTAATTAAAATGAATAGTGACTAAAAAGTGGCCCTAAAGCTATAAAATGTATATGCCCTTTTCCAATTTAGATAATGGTTTATAAAGCTAGTTACTTTTCACATACATATATTCATTAACTTTTAAAAACCTATTTAGAAAATTTGATCTCAATTAGGTGAGAAGATAATTTAATGACCTTACTAATACCATAAAATTGATGAATTTCTTGTTTTTAATAGTGCTTAATATTACTAATATGAATGTTAAGCTTTTCAAATGATTTTTCATTCTATTATTACTAACTCCCTTGTATCTCTAAAATCTCAATGTTAAACGTTATACTACTCTGACCTAACAGATCAGCTCGTTTATTCTAGAATCTCATTCCAACAATTATTAAATCTATAATTTTTACCATATTCATGACTTTACCTTCCCACATTATCAACTTACATGAAATAGTCCAACACTATTACCACTCCCTTGTATACTTAACACCTTTATACTCTCTCCTTTAAATATCTGTGTTGCAAAACCACAACTCTGGTGAAAACCAACTTTTATCCTTAACCCAAATAGGCTACTAACAGCTGAAGATAATTTGAGAAAAATAAGCATTGGTGCAGACAGATCTTATTCTAAATTTATAAACACAAATAAGAAGTAGGTAACTAAACCTTCTGCCTGAATCCTACTTTTTCCAATAAATTTGCTCTCCTATTTTTCAAGACATCTGTTTCATAACTTTTCTCTTCTCTTCTCAAACCAGTAAACCTCCTTCCCAACTTCAACCTCATTTGATTTGCTCACTTCATATTTTACTGAGAAAACAAACAAAAAAAAAATGTCAGCTATTACATGTTCCCACCACCAAATCTAACCTACCGGTATCAGTTCTCCCTCTTATCACGTACAATCTTCCCTATTACCACAATGGATAACTGTTCCTTTCTATAACAAACCTCTGCCTCCATGAGGAGTGAATCCCATACCCTCTTTTCTCTTCATGGATTTTACACCTCAACTATCGCCTCTCTCTACTATGTCATTAATTTCTTTCTCTCTCTGTGTGTGTGTCTCTCTCTACTGCATCATTAGTCTTACAAACAAGCTAAAATATCTACTTTAAAAAAAAATTCCTTGACCCCATGTTCTACCTCTAGCGACCCCACCATTTCTGTTCCCTTAAAGAGCAAAACTCCTTGAAAAAGTTTTCTATAATCAATACCTCCAGTTCCTCACCTTTCCATTCTTCCATAAGCCACTACAATTGGCTTTTGTCCCTACTGCTCCACCAAAATCATTCTAGTCAAATTCACCACTGATCTCCATTTTTCTAAGTCACAGATTTAACAATCCATGTTCATCTTATTATTATAGATGTCCAGACAACATTTGACACAGTTGATCATTCCCTCCTTCTTGAAACTTCATCTGCCTTCCAGACACTGTAGTTCCTAGTTCTTCTGTTTCCTCAGAGGCTACCCCTTAGTCTCCTTTACTGATCCTCTCCTCTTCCCAATTTCTAAATGACAGTGCTCCCCAAGGTCTCTGCTTCCATCTCTTCATTATCAAACTTTGTAGCTGTTTACATCTAGGTCCATAATTTTAAATATAGGTTGATTATCCTTTTTCTGAAAAGCTTGGGACCAGAGTATTTCAAATTTGGGTTTTTTTCTGATTTTGGAATATCTACATTGTACTTACCAGTTGAGCATCCCAAATCTGAAAATCTGAAATCCGAAATGTACATTGGAGCATCATGTCAATTCTTAAAAACTTTCAGATTTTGAATTTTCAGATTTGGGATGTCAACCTATACTAACAACTACGCACTAATAAATCTCAAATTCATATACTGGCCCCCAAAGTCTTCTGTAAACTCCAGACTCATCAGCCAAAGGTTTACTCCAACATTTCCACCTGGATTTTCTAATAGGAATCTCAAAGTGATAACAGCTAAAACATAATTTTTCAATTTTCTTCCCCCAATTTTTTCTCTTTCTCATCTCAGTAAATGGCACCAACATTTATCCAATCATCCTCTAAGACTTTTACTTTCACCTACCTGTATCTAATCATTCAGCAAATTCTGTCAACTCTCTTATTAAATGTATCTGAATCCAACCACTTCTCACTACCTCTACCATTCCTCTGTTCCAAGGTACCATCATTTCTTTCCTAGGATGCTGCTATAGACTCCTAATTGGTCCCAACCACCTAAAATCCAACCTGCACAGTGCTACCACAGTAATCCATCATTCCCTTGTACAAAATCCTCTAAATATTTTCCATAATATTCAGAACAAAATATAAACTCTTTGTGATGGCTCCAAAGGTCCTACATAACCTTCTCTGGACTCATCTTCTATCAGTATTCTATCCTTCATGCACTACTGTCCAATCACTCCAAGGTGACTTTCTTGCTCCTTAAATGCCAAGTTTGTTTCTACCTCAAAGCCTTCAGATTTGCTGTGTCCCTTTCCTAGTCCCTTCTCCAAAAAATCTTCGCATGCCTTCCAATTCTACCTTGCACGTTACCTCTTCCATATCATCTAAAACAGAAGCTCCTACCACTCTCTCCAATTGAGACTATCTCATTACTCCACTTTCTATTCATAGGCTCTAAAATAACACACCATTTTCTTACTTGTCACCGTATCATCTGCCTTCTCCCATTAGTATTTAAATGCCATGAGGCGAGGGACCTTATACTAAGTTCACTAGTCTTTCACCAGAATTTAGAGCAATATTTTTTAATTACAAGTAAGGCTAATCACCTAAACTATTTTTATTACCATTAAAATATTAAACTTTTTAATATCTAAAAATATTAATTAGTTGTATATGAAATAAAATATATTAGTATATAATAATTCTATTAATCTCACTACCTGATTTTGAAGCTTTTTCTCCTATGCAAATAACAGTTGTAGAATCTTTTGGTATTTTTTCACTTTTTTCTTCTGAAGATCTCCGAGGTAAAACTGGTTGCCCCATCTTACGAAGAGGAGCTAGCTGCCACTTTTTAATTTCATTATCTCTACAGTCTGATGAAGTTTTGCCCTCACCAGACTCCTGCAAAAACAGTACTTAATTAATTAGAATGACAACTACTAAAAATCTTTAAATATAAAGCAAGATGCAATTGTATGTGGATGAGAAAATTAAACCTAATTAATATTATAATCTATTAAGATATCAAACATACTCCATCCTTTAGCCCAGTAAATGTTTAAATATTTTAAGATGTACAGAAATAGTTTTCAATTATTGGAAAAATGAGATTCACCCTTTCATTCAAAATCCAATTTTAAAGCACCTATTTTGTGCAGAACACATAACGACCGATAAGGGAGAAACAAAGGACATAGAAATCATGTTCTCAATAATGTATTAGATCCTAAAGATTGAATCAAAAAGAAAAAAGAAAAAAAATAACATATTAGAAAGAAAAATAGATATAAAGTAGTAAGAGTTCTCTCGGCTGGTTGAGGATATGGAAAAAGAAGGAAGAAACTGTGGAGAAAATATCTATATTTTTCACTGTATTTCTCGAACAAATGAAGTCACATTCATTTATAAGCGCATCAATTTAAGTTCTTGGTGTGCCTATTGGCAATTTTAACTCCCATGAAGTAGAATTAATCATTAGGGGACTTGTGACTCTGGTCCTAATTATATCCCATAAAGAATCCCTAGTAAAAGTGGAATTCTGAGACCCTTGGAAGAAATTAATCACATCACACTAATGGGAAAGGAACACTGGGTATAGACATATAATCATAGGTTTTAAGACAGAGTACATACAAAAAAAATGAATTTCTCTAGAGTAGGAATCCTCTAATTTTTTATTAGCTTGTCTATTTTTTTTTTTTTTACCTCCCCAACTAGACTTGAGAACAGGGACATATTTCAATGTTATATACCCAATGCTGGTAGTATTATGCTTGGCACCCAACAGAAACTCAGTGAACAGTTCAACATTAAAATCTAGGCATAAGAAGTGACATTTGAAAAGTAAATTCCATAAACTAACATCAGACAAGCCCAAATAAGATTCAACAGTTCACACCAAAAAAAAAAAACAAAAAAAGGAAGCAGTGATCAATTGGGGTGGTGCACGTATTTATAAAATCAGACTAACCTCAGTTCCTTTTCTGACAAAGAGACTGGATAGAGGAGTTTTTCAAAACATTAAAAATGTTAATGTTTTATAATGTCTTTTTAAGCAAGATGGAGACAACTCAGCTAAATGACAATACAACAAGCTATATTTCTAAACTGCCAAGTAGTTGTACACAAGAGGTGATGACTAATAGTAACAGAAGCTTTCTAAAGACATGTATACACTATTCTTAATGGTGCTCTCAGCTATCAATGACTGTGAAGCTCATGAAATCAACCAAGTAATAGCAAATATCAGACAGAATCTGATTTTCAAAAAGTCATAGCAGACAAAAAAAATCAGATGTCACAAGGATTTGGCAAACTGGAACTCAATCCAGATTTGCTATGCAAAGAATATCTGAAAGAACTGAGTTTATAAACAGTAGGAAAGATTTTGGAGAAAACATGTTCATGCTCTTCAATCTGAATTACCTTCCACATAATGTTTAGAAAAATTAGCTTTAATAGGGAGGTTTCAGAAAACTAAAAAGTTTTCAGGAATGCAAAATTCAATTGAAACTGAAGAACCTTCTAACAATTAGAGCTATTTAAAAATAAAGATGTATTCCCTTGCAATGGTTTTCAAACAGAAATTACATCATCACTTCCTAGAAATATTTAGAACATATTAGTAAATCAGAATGGTTAGACTAAAAGATTTCTAAGATTGCTCCCACCTCTAAAATTCATGTTCTTTGTTTTTTGTATCATTATACTTGCCTATCCACATACATTTGTTGCTAGAGTGTTTCCTCTCTAGCAATATTCTGTAAGAATAACCAATCAAAGATTAGAAAAGTCATAGGTAATGAAAAGGTAGACAATGAGGATTAAAAAAAATTAATCAGATAAAATGTTGTGTCTTTTATATATTTCTCCTGTTAAATACTAAATATCTTGAAAATTCTATTTAGAAGATACTTTCAGAATGTAGTCGAAAATACAAAACCAGGAAAAACTGACAACTTTTTAAGAGTCCACATTTTAAGAGAAAAATAATGAGGTGAGAGTTCTAAGCAAATGAGACAGTTAGAAGAATCACTTTTCCTTACAGAGAAAAATATTATAATTCTTCCACTTGAAAATAATAATGCTAAATGGTTAAAGGATTTCGAGATAATTATGGACTGAAAAGTCTTTTTAAAAAAACTTAGCAAGCATGATTTACACTTAAGACCACAGATCACAGACATACCGCAAAACAGGAAACTCAACTACCAAACAAGAGACGAGAAATAGCACAAGACTGTAAGAGATAAGACCTGCATATTATGAAGAAGTGATTACCTGGTTTCACCAAGATAGCCAAAAAAATCTTAAGTAAGAATCTAATGATTTTTAAGGAAAAATAAATCTGAAAATGTAAAATGGAACATTAAAACCTAAAGAGAAATTTCAAAATTCTCAAGGTCAGTCCATTCAAAGTTCTCAAATAACAAAATAATGCATTAATAAAAAGCTCACCCGTTTTAAAATTTTGACCTTGTGCTTCCCTGGATCATCTATATATTTGCTTTTGTCATTTGTTGTATGTTTCAATAACCCAAGCTTTTCACATTCCATTGTTTTATCTTCACTATGGACTTCAACTGTGGCTTGATTTTCCAAAATATCTGGATCTAATATTTCTGTCTTTTTATCTTCTTCAGCACAGCATTTTACACAGACATATTCTTTGTCTTCCTCTCCCATCTGCTGTGCTTGAGAAAGACTTAACCCAACACAATCCCCATGAAACCAGTCATCACATCTCCCACAGCCAACCATAAACCTGGAAAATAAAAAAAAAATTTCATTTTTTTTAAATTGTCAAAAGTGAGCCTAAATTTTCAATATTTGGTTTTCTGATACTTTGCATGTTTTCCATCTTTACCCACTCCATAAGCTCAACATGGAGCAAGTTCTCAAAGAAAAGAATATTCTATGAAAATGAAACATTTAAACTTTGAATATTTCCCCTCTGGTATGAATAAGAAAATATTGGGGGTGGGGGACAACCATCAGGAACAAAATAAAGGACAACTGGCATTTGTCAGTATAGAATACCACACAGAACAAAGTATAGATCAACAATGTGGAATGCGGAGGGTGGTAAGATTTCTGAGATAATCTGATCGCACACAATGCATCGAAGTTACAGCTACATTATCACAGATCTGAAATCACATATAAAATTGGTAAGAATTGTTTATCCAACAAATCCTTTTAAATGACAAAAAGAACACCAATGAAAGTAACAAAAATGTAGTTCAAAAACTAACAAAATGAAGCCTCTCAAACTATTTATTAACCATCCTAACTATGTAACTTTAGCTCAATATACTCTGATTCACGGTATCACAATGATTCAGCTAAAAAAAAATCTTTTTAATGTACTTCAGTGTGGATTTCCTTGCCAATGACCATGTGTTTAGATAAACTTGTTTTCCCAAATAAAGATCAATATTTTGTCTTAACATAAAGATAATTCATATGCAGGTTGGATTTTTTTAAATTCCCAATTTTCTTATAAATGCTTTTCCTTTACTGCATTTTAGCTAAGAAATTACTTCACTAACCCATAGGAAAAGTCCAGGCACATAAGATTTATGACTCTAGAAAAAGCTTTCACTTCTCTAGTTTAAAAAGAATTTTCAGAAGGAATAGGCCAGGGGTGGGGGATGGAAGCAAAGAATATCTGTAATTACTTTTGAATAAAATGGCAAATAAGTAAACAGCAATTTAAGGGAGAAATTATATTTTACATACTTTTTGACCCATTGTTAGGAAAGCTAAAATGCTCACTTCAAATAATCATCCTTAAAATTTTCCTTTTTCCTTCTTCAGGGTAGCAATGCATGATACGTTTGAAAGATTTAGAAGGATTTAGGTATGTTCTTTAATGATTTAAAGACTTTGTGCTACTGATTTTGATGATAGCAGCACCAACAACAGTGTTGAACTCCTTTTAAAAAGTTAAAGGTAATACACTGGGTGATAGGGCCAACTCAAAATATATGAGAGGTTCTATTTTAATGTTGGAAATATAAAAATTAGAACAATGAGTTTCAATCCTTACAGGGTGTTTTAAAAGTCATGTCAAATACCCTGTTCCTCAATAATGGCATTTCCTTCCAAACTATGGCTGTGCTTAAGGAGACTTGACTTCTTCCTATCTTTAATTCATCATTCTTTATCCTCACTGGAATGTCTGTGCTAGCTTTATCAGGTGAAGTCCTCATCTCCCCAATGATTCATTTGGTTTTAAAAACAAAAATAATAAACAATGTTTTGGGTTCACAAGAAAACTTTCAAACAATAATATGTTTGCAAGGCAGAAATAGTCTTGTCTAGGTTTGAGATTTCTGATGTGCCCATGTTTCAATGATATAGACATTCCAGCCAACAGGGAAAAAAAAGTTTGAACAACACAAGTGCTTGGTCTTTCATTTCAGGTTGCAAAGTTACAGGAACTACTATTTCTTGAAAGTAGCTGTCTAATATGAACGTTTTTAAAATATTCATGGAAAGCTAATGATTTCCCTTTAATTCTATAATCAAGCTGTATTAAGATTTCTTCAAAACAAGTCTAGGTTAGTTTCAGTGAGACAAGACTTAAAAGTCTAAAGACTATGCTTTTGTCCCAAATGCAAATCTAAAAGTCAAACTATAAAGCATACATTATGGTATTTCCAAATTTTTATTTCATTTAATTAGGGTAGGATGGTTTTATGGTCATCAAATTCATCAAGCAATTATTTCATTATGGCTCATTTCAAGCTTATTTTGAAATGGCTCAAACCTGAGAGCACTGAAAAGCAAATCTCTAGTGCCATCTACAGATGATACCTTAACATTATAGTTTATATTTTATGTAAAAAATAGTTACAGAAAATCTTCTGAGCAATCGACAAAAAATGACGCTAATAAAAAATAATTTCCATATCCTAGGGGAAAATAAAACTCATTCTAAAATGAACGGGTTACCCAAAAATATAAATATGGATCATTTTTAGGTCTAAAACTTAGAAATACTACAAACATTTTAAACCACATTTTTAAAATGTGGTTTACATAAAGAGAATGTATTTTCTTCCCTTTTCAAGCTACTGTTCTACTGGAAGTAGCTAATCATTACTCTATTTTCTGCCCTATCCTTGATTTCTGATCAAGAGGAAAACCCACTTTAAGGAAAAGACTATAACCTAGATGTTAATCTTTTACTACAAAACCGATGTTATGTAGAGTTTAGCTTGGTATCAATTAATTGGAGCAAGTCAGTATCCCTTAATTGGAAGAGTTCAGCAATATTTTCTTCTCCGTATGTTCATATACAAAATTAAAAATAAAAAACTAAACTAAGCCTACTATAAGACAATTGAAAATTTAAAACTCAATCTCTATTCTTGTCTTTCAGCATAAGCCAAAAAATATCCTTAGAACATTTTTAAGTTTCTTCAAAGTAAACTACAGAGATTAAATTAAGAACTCCTGTTCTTAACAAATTATCATAAATTCAGTAACAATGCAGGTGTTACAAGATGGGCATTCACTTCTGTTAAGTGTTTCTTGGTGATAGCCTAGACTATGTACATACACACTATGAATGTGTATGTACTCACTCTTTAAGATAAAAAGATTATATTCCACATAAACATTAAATTATTTTTGTTACTAACAATCTCATCTGCAAAGAAAAATACTTGTCTATATAGGACTTAAAATCCTGAGAGAAAAACAATCATTTATTCTAGATGCAATTTCCTTCTCAGAAATAAGTTTTCTTGTTTGAATACAAAGCTATAAATACATTTTGCTAAGGAGATATTTTTGTTTTTTAAATTTTATCCCACCCACTAATATACAACTGCTGGCAACAAAGCGGAATGCAACTAAAAATACAAGCACCTTCTAGACAAGTGGGGAAACAGAACCCATAAAGCAGATAATATGAAAAGACTAAGATTTCTTTCTTACAAATGCCATTTGGCTTATGTTTAAAAGATGTTCAAAAGTCTCACTAATTTTTTTAAAAAAGACTGCTAGTCTGGTTTTTAAAATAATCAATTTAACTTTGGTATAAGGCTGAACCAGAAAAATATAATGGAAGCAAAAAAACCCTGCATGACATGTTGACTCTTTAATTAAGAGTCAGTATCTACTGTCTTTGGGATATATATAGAAGTTGTTTATGGTTAAATATCACATCTGGCAATGCCATGAGTAAGTATCTGTATTACAAAATATAATTCCCAACTGGAAGCACATACAAGGAAGCTAACCTCAGCTGCAACATGTGTAATATGCTAAAGAGTTGAAGCAAAGCTGTCACAAGTGCTAGAAAATATGTCATATTAACAAATAGCTTTCAATGTGTCCAGTGCATGAAATCAAAGGATCAAAATTATTTTCCAATATGCCCTTCCTAATAAATTCCTATCTTACACAGGATTTAAATAAGAAAACTACATGCATTTTTTTGAGTAAACTCAATGTACACAAGCACAATGTACCAAAGTAGTAATGAAGGCTAATTAATATGTAAAGAAAAAAACAATCAATTACATAGGCTTCTTTATTCACAAAATTGAAGTAATCTGAAATGTTGCTTCCAAAATTGATCGGTTCCAATGTTAATATATATTATTCAGGTCAATTACACAGGGTGAACCCAAAACCCCTACACATCTTAACATTCTAAGTCAATTTCCAGACTGGGGCAAAGAAACTCTAGATTCTATAGAATAGATCCAAAAGGTGGCATTAGGTTTAAAAACCAGGGGGATGGGACACTAACACCTAATATTCCTTTTAGGAAAATAAGTTTCAATATTGGTGAAGCGACAGTCATCATTAGAAAGGCTGAGCAAACTCTTGAAGAGGGGGCCATCAGAAGTTTACCTTAAAAAAGCTGCACTGTAACAGACGTAACATGGCTTCCAACTCTATGCCAAAGTTTCACTTTAAAAACTATTCACCTATGACTCCCTAAATACATTTCTCTGGCCAGATGTCACTGTGATAATTTTCAGGAGATTCTGGCAGAATGAGGGCTGGCTTAAAAAAGCTCTTAAAAGCACCATTCAACCCTTAATTCTCTTGGGCCTGAAAACAGCAGGCCCACTTTAGAATATTTGAGTAAAGTGTTCATGTAAGTGAGGGCAAACGTAGGACTGTATTAAAACAAGTCACGGTTTATAAAAACTGGAATATATTGTTATAAACTAATCCTTAACATATCCCTAAAATAGGCTACAGAATGAATCACAAAAAAATCCTTTGATATAAAACTTAAGTTATTTTTTACAGAATAACGCAAACACCTCCCTCCCATTCTCCTCAATCATCCCCACCCCCGCCATCAAAATAATGTGTCACAACACAGTTTACTAAATTGTCCCTCCCTAAAGAGTTTCATTTTTATGTAATCTAATAGTATTGGGAAAAGTCACCATAACATAAGTGAGTACTTTCATGAGTGAGGATAATAATATAGTATACAGGTTATAATATTCTTTTATCATATCAGCGTTGATAGAAGTTCCAACAGCAATGTGAACACTTGAACAGGATAATCTTGTAGTGCAAATTTCACTTCTTCTTTTCCTTTTCTTAAAAAGCTAGCAAAAAATACATTGGGATTGAGGAGCAGTGTCATAAAACTACAAAACACTGAATCCTAGGAAAGAATAATGAAAAGCAGTACTAAAATCACCTCTAAAATTTTAGAAGATTAGAACTCAAAAACAATTCTTGAAATCACTAAAACATTCAAAAAAGAAGTACATGTTTTCACTCTATTCCATGTTACATACAAAATTCAGCTGGGTAATTAACAGTTGTTTAGCTATCAAATTTCATTCCAAGGTCAAGTTTTAAGAGTTATGAAGTGATGGCATTAAATCTTTAATACGCATCATTTTACCAAAAAAAATAAAATAAAAAAACTTCAAAAGGAAAATAGAATTTCCGTTATGACCTTCATACTTTATTACTAGTTCTTCTCAGGCCAAATTAAAATATGTAACTTACAGACCCGAAGCAGTATAACAATTTTCTGATTAGTAGGAAGTTTTTGGTGTTTTTTTTCCCCCAGATGCAACAACTAAATTACACTCTCTAGTTACAATGACAAAACATTTCCATGTACGTCAGCTGTTGGTCACACTATGCTTTTTAAAAATGTTCTAGGATGAAATATTTGCAAATACGGTGGCTCCATCTTTCTATCATTTATCCAGGGTTGATGAAGGGTTTTTTGTTTTTGCCAAAGTCATTGTATGTTAAATAATTTATTTCTATAAAAAAGTTCTCACACTAATCCCACACCAAATAAGTAATTTCTCTTCAATGTACACATCACTCATACACACACACACACACCTGTTGCCATGTGGTTTTTTGCAAAACCCACACTGCTTGCTGGGAGTCCACATATATTTGCTTTCTAATGAAGAGCTATGATCAGAGCCTTCTCTTTTTACAGTAGCAATGTTGTCTGGAATAAACAATGGTGGTTCATCCAAAGAAAAACTTTTGCTGCTTCTTCTTTGACGGGGTTGTTGGTTCTTCTCAGGTTTTTTTAGTTTCAGTTTATCTTCCTCTTTAAAATGCTCAGCACCTGGGTGTTCGAGCTCTTCCTTCACGTGACTATTAGTTTTCATTGCTGAGGCCTGCTGTTGAGGCTTATGGCACTGTTTCTGGGTGGAATGTACTAAATGTCCAGTTTGTGCAGGATTATGAGGTTCTTTAGAGCAACCAGGGTGACCATGAGGCTTATCACTCAAAGAATGAGTTAAGGGTTTAGAAATTTGTACGAAATTTTGATCCTGTAATGTTTTTTTCAAAACAGAATAAGCTTGGTTTTTTATGGATTTAACCCCAGAATTGCAACTCTGAATCTTTGACTCCTTATCAACTTGTTTTTTTCTGACTTTGACTGGCCTATGAAAATTTTGCTGAGATTCTAGTTCATCAGCATTTCGTTTCCCACTTTTGACATTAACTTTAGTTCTGTTCTGCATTACTTCATGCTTTACTGCAACAATTTTCTTTGGAGTATCTGTGGTCATGTTTTGCTTAGAATGAATTACAGGTTTTGTGTGTTTTGACTTTACAGTTTTTGACTCTAAGTAAGAAACATTACTTGACTGGCTGTTTCTGTCACCCTGAAGGTTTGCTGTTTCATGAGAGTCCATTTTAGCACTTTCTGTAATACTCAACTGTTTTGAATTTTGGTCAGACAAATCACAAATAGCATTTTCTAAAATATTACTTTCTGGTTCAAAAGTACTAGTATCGACCACCTCTAAGTTTGATTTATTAAGCTCGGTGCTCTGCAACTGCTTATTAGACTCTGTGTCTTCACAATAACCCAATGGTTCCATTTTATTTCTTTGAAGAGAGTTCCTAGCTTTATCATCAGCAACGTTCATGGTATTCTTCCTTTCCAAATTACACTCAGTAACTTCATCCACAGAACTAGACAAATCTGCAAGGTTCTTTTCTGTCTTATTTGGATTTGAACAAGCAACATCACCAGAAATACCAGCAGAGGATCCAGGTTCCTCAATAACTTGGTCATCTTCATGAGATAATTTTACTGACTCCTTTGAGTCTTGTTCAACTTTTCCCTTTGTTATTATTTCTTCGACAATAGCCTCATCCATTTTACCTGAAATGGAATCATTTTGTTCACACTCTTCTTTATCTGAAAACTTAAACAATGGACTACTAACAGTCTTAATTTTGCAATCCAACAAAGCTTCATTTTTCTTTTCTTCAACAGTAACACAAGTCTCTGAAAGAAGTGGACAATTTAATTCATGAGATGGTACATTTGCTTCTACCTGATTATTACACTTATGCTTAGAATCTAATCCAGCTTCATCCTTCATTTCAAGACAAGATGACACTGAAGAATGACTTGAAGACACTGATACTTCTGATACTACTTCAATTTGTCCACTATGTCGGCTGCTCCTTCTATTCTCCTTATGGAACTCGGGTTTCAGTGATGTACAAACTTCTTCTTTAATCTGACTTCTTTCTGGTTGTTTCACCCCTGCTTTAGGGGTAGATACAGTCTTCCCAGATGCTTTTTTTGTGTTACTTAAAGGTGCTGCATTTGAACGCTTGGCAATAGTGCTCTGTCGCAAACTTCTTACTTGTTCTATCATAGAGAAAAAAAATAAATAAAAATAACTTAGCTATTGTGCCACATGTTTTTATTTCAATATAATTTAGACCATATCACTTCCTTATTCTGAGCTATAAAATTTATTTGCTCATTTCAACAAAAATGTACTGAACAGTTACGTATAATGGTGATCATATATAAATTAACATATATATAATTTAACGTATGTTAAATTTTATAGTTATCAAAGTTTTCTCTGAATTCTGGCAGGAGTGAAAAAACCTCTATAAAATTCAGACTAATAATTATACCTTACTACAAGATATGTTTTCATCAAGTCTCTTATCCATAAGAAGTAACCGAGGACTAAAACAAGTAAAATGAGCTTCCTTTACCATTAATGTCCATCTTAAAGAAAGACCATCATATATTTTTAAACACTAAATATTTCTAAATGTATAAAACAAAATAAATTCAGGTGCTAATAAAATGTGAACTAAAACTACCTATCACAAACACGATCTGTGCAAGTTTCAAGATACAGCCTCCAAAGAACTCTAATTCCTTTATCAATGTGCTTCCCTTATATCACCATTTTAGCATTCATGCTATTCCTAAGAAATTACACATGAACTAGACTACCACACACAGATGACCAAAAAAGAAATCACAACTTAAAAGGTTTAAAATGTATCATAAGGGAAAGTAAGTGTGAAAATAATTTAATAAAGCTTCCCACTTTTAACAATGCGCCTAAGAAAGAGACTCCTTTCCCTATCCTGGTACATCCCCCTTGAGGAAAGGAGAAACACAAAGTGAAAAGAACTGGAAAAAAAAAAAGTGAGCTAAATAATTCATGAAGCAGAAAAACAACCCACAACCTAAAATTTGTCATTTCATTTATCACTGGACTATGAGAATCTTATAAAAGCTATACATCCTCAGTTACCTAAAACAGTTCCAGGTGATACATTTAGTTCTGATGTAATTATTAATAGCACTTTTGCACTCTCAAAAGTATACCAGTTTAGATAATAAATTATATGGTCATCCTAATCTTAGGGATGCTTTCTAACTTCCCTAGGACTTGGCACAATATTATCTGGATGTTAAATAAATACTCAACAACTTTTAGAAATTATTTGGTGGATTATGAACTGTTTATCACATGCTTGGTATATAATATTTTTAAAGTAACTATAATTTTAATGAAGTTTTATTTTAATATTTAGATGATTTTTAAAGCTTTAAAGACAGCTTTTACAGCTCTACTTTATTCATCCTTGAAATAAAATAGATAAAAAAACTTTTAGCACCCATTACCCATTAATAAATAAATGAAGAACTTTTAACATCAAAGTGGTTGCTAAAAATGACAAAGGAATAGCATATTCAACTGCAAAGGATAAACTGTCTTTCAATAGTAAGTAACTTACTAAGCAAAGGTTAAACTCACTTTTTCTGGAAACAGCAGCAAATTTTGGAAGCCAAACAAAAGATGATTAAGAAGTAATTAAGTGCCTGACAAAGACCAAGCAATTAAAAAAACAAAAAAGTAAATGATGTAGGAGACCCAAAAGTGACAAACACTAAGCTAGCAGTATTGGCAAAAAGTTACAACACTAACACCACAAAAGCCTTAGGAATTGGTGGCCCCAGATGATTCTAAAGAGGAGATGAAGGTAGGTGGTTAAAACCAGGATAGGTTGAAAGCACTTTAAATGCATAATTTAGATCCCCTACTCCACCTGTTGGCCTTTCCCTGGTCCTAACTCAAAAACTGATGGCTTACTCTCTGGAGAGAGCGAAACTGGGTTTCTAGCCTAAGGAACATCAGGCACAGATGAGAATGGCAGTAAAGTACACTGTTAAGTGTATCTGTATATACTGAAAACTGAGAAGCCCCAGTCAGCTTCCCTCAGGGCTCCCAAAATATATTAGCAATCCAATGAGCCCATGGGGAATAACCTAAATTATGATATTAGGGATTCTGCCAAAAACAGCACAGTCAGATCACCATACAGTGATGCTCATAGTTGGCAAAATCCAGCCCACACACTTAGAAGTTGCAAAGAGTTTTAGTTCCCTACCATTAAACTTGAGAAATAATCAAGGATCAGATATTTTAGGAAAGCCTTTAGGAAAGATGGAAGCCACAAAACTTTTTAAATTTTTTTTTTAAATGCAACAGAGACAAAATAGAAACTACAAATGAGATAAAAACTTTAAAAAAAAAAAAAACCATTAGTTATCTTTATAAAGAAAAAAGCAATCAATCATAAGAATAGAATGCTACAAAAAAAGACCATTCCCAAAACAAACAAAAAGGGAACATTTAGAAATCAGAAGTACAAAACTTGATGGAAAAGTTGGAGGGTAAATATGAGAAAATTTCATCAAGTAAAAGAAAAGGACAAAGACATAGAGAGTAGGAGAGATAAAGAAAACGTAAGGGCCAGTCTCTGCTACCTGACAAATAATAATTCCGGAAATCAAAAGCTAAGAAAATAAAGAGAGAAATTAACAATGAAATAATTCAAGAAATTTTCCCAGAATTGAACAATAGTTTTCAGACTAAAAGGGTCTACTTACTGAGCACTTAGCTCAATACAAATAAAATACACTCACACCAAGACGCATTTATCATAAAACATCAAAACACTAGAGCTCCAAAGAAAGATTCCACAAACTTCAAGAAAGTAGATAACATACCTCCCTCCCAAAAAATACAAATAAACTTCTCAACAACACTAAACTTAAAAGAAAATGGAGCAACACCTTCAATATTTCTAAAGGAAAATGATTTCCAATCTTGAATCTTATGTCCTACCAGACCATGATTCCATGCAAGGTTTAAAAAGAGTACCTCAATGCTCCTTTTTCTCACAAACTACTGGAAGAAGTACATCACTAAAATGGAGGAGTTAAACAAACAAAAAAAAAGAAATAGGAACTACAAAAAAATACAAAGCACAGACTCCTCAGAAGAATGGTAAAGAGAGATTCCTGAATGACACTTTTGCATCAGGCTTATAGAGCTAACACCAGCCCACACAGGGGCAAATCAAAAGGTTTGAAGAGATAACAGAATATCTGATATGCACACATATATTAAGGAAAGATATCTAAATCTGGCAGAGCAGCTGGAGTGTTAATTGCTGGTATGTAGGCAGTAAACCAAGCAAATGAGAAACAAAAATGATTAAACCAGAAAGATAAAAGGATGCACACAAAAAAAAAGTTTATTAAGTGGATCATTTCTAACTGCATATATAGGCATAGGAACATAAATAACTAATCTAACAAAATTATATATTGGAATGATGAGAAAACTGTTCTTTTGTGAGATGGGGACAAGAAGAGGAAAGAAAATCTTCATTATTCAGAGTGGGAAGTCAACAGGTTAATACCTAAATCAGAATATTCAAAAAATAGCAATAAATGCATGTTACTTAGAAATATGGAAGTTAAATACCAAAATAAAAAAATAAAAGCTGCTGAAAGAGTTAATAGTGATTTCCTCTGGGCAAAGGGAAATGGGTAGCAGGTACTGGAAATTTACACAGTAAATTGATAAAATCTCAAAACTGATTATTATCAAAATGCTTAGATTAGCAAACATCAAGAAAATATAATCTCTGCTAGCAAGTTTACAACCTAACACATCTGTCCCAATATCTCTGATTTACTAGCTAGACCTCTTTGGAAGGATTACCTTGTGCCATTAAACGAGGTGATTTTCTTGGTGATCTCACTGAATTTTCTTCTACTTTGTCCCTCAAATTCCTGTTAGGTAAAACCAGTTCTTCTTCATCAATGGTATCATTGCCACTTTCTTTAACAACTCCTTCATCCATAATATCGTCAAGACCAACAACTAGAAAAAAACAAAAACAACAAAAAATTAATTTTTAAAAATATTAGGATTGTTAAGTATTTAAAGGCAATACAGAAAATAGTATGAGACAGTTTTAATGTAATACTACAAAGTCTTGAAAATCTAGGTCTATTCTTAACATGTGAAATTGCTACTATTAAGCTTCCAAATCAATTCAGTTTTATAAATGTCTACCTTGTGAGGTAATTAATCAAAGAGAGTATTAGCTATAATCTTTCCTAATTTGACCTCAATTATCACTTTCACTTATTTACTGTTCCTTTGTGAATGTTATAGGCTACTATACCTGGAGTACTCAATTATACCAATTTTGGTTAAAGTAGTACAAACGCCTGCCATATCTTCAAAAGTGTGATTCTAGGTTCATGCTAGAACCAAATTTCTAGTTCTGAGATCCTACTACTTAGACACTATGCGACATGTGTGAGAGTAAGCAAGGCAGATGTACTTGTGAGTGGTACTCATCCCCACAAAAAAAAAAAAAGAAAAAGAGAAAAATGAAAAACATAATATAACTTCCCCTTTCCCCAAATGCTGGGAAAAATAGTATGTGTCTAATATAGCTATATAATTACATTACCTTTTCCTACTCAAAAGAGAGACAGAGCCATTTGATTAATTTGGAAGAGGTGGGGGAATGAAAAAGGACTCAGGAACATTGAAGGAAATATTAACACTGTATTCATATTGTCATTAGGTTTATTTCTATATAGAACAAATGTCACTTAACTAGCCAATATCTATGAGTAATTCGAAATGTGCAATTGTATGAAATCTTGTAAAAAGAATGTGATTATTTATAGAACAGAAGGTCTGGATTCAAATCCCAGCTAGAACATTCAAATAAAACTTGATCAAGTCACTTAACCTCTCTATCAGTTTCTTTATCTCTAAAATGAGAATAACAATACCTGTCCTACCTACCTCACAGGGCTGTTGTGAGGATCAAGTGAGATGATGTATGAGAACTCACTCTGTAAACTTTAGAGCACTATACAAATGTTAGTTATTATCTTCATCTTAGGGGTTAGAAGGACCCTCAAGAAGTTATCTAGTCCTCATCTTTGTATCCAAGTAGAACTTCATTTAAAAGAGCTCAACAAGATAGTGGTCTATCCTAAAATTTAAAGAGAACAAAATTCTTCATAAACATACTTTTAAATGATACAATCTTTCTGAAGAGCAACTTGACAACAAATATTGAATCATAAAACTGCTCATATACTTTGACCAAGATAAATTATAAAGAATAGAAGAATGGATTGTGAAGAAAACACTGGCCAGAAAACATAGTGTGATCCTTGTCAGAAATAAACAAAATGCAGGTGTATGTACATTTAGACAAACAGAAAAAAAAAGACAGGCAGGAAACAGATGAAAATTATAATAGTAATCATAATAGTAATTCTTATCTATAAAAGACAAGAATATACCTTTCTTCTATTTTCCAAATTTTCTGCTATAGGCATGTATTACTCTCAAAAACAGACCTTTTAACCACTATGCCATGCACTCAATGTTTAGAGAAGAATATGCTTTAAGAAAATTAATCAAGATTAATCTAAGATATAATTAGGGTAGAGACAGGTGGGAAGTCCAATTAGGCTATTCCACCATGACAGAATACTTATGTTACCACACATTCACATAAAACCTCAAAAAAAATTTGACATTAGATTAGCAGGTCTACTATGTTCATTTACAAAAGCAAATTTTAAGACTTTCATCAATTCTACATAAAAGCATATATATATGCATTACAAAGATGCATAGATAAATAGGAAAAAATACAACAAACTGCTGTCAGTGATTATTTCTAAAGGTAAAGTGGATAAGGATTTTGTTGTTGCTGTTGTTTTTTAATCTTTGTTATACTTTCTCTGAGTTTTCCAAATTTTCTACAATCAGCATATATTTTAAATTGCTATCAAGAGAGAAAGTAACAATCCCAAAGAGGAAAATAGCACAGGAGAAAAACATAATTAATAGCGTTTGTTGGCAGGGAATGAAAAGGTATGTTATGAATTTTAGAGCTGTATTGCAAAGCAGAATCATTTAGCAAGCCAAATCCAAAGGTCAATTACCAGCTTTTAAATTATTCCATTTCCTAGGCATCTGACATAACTGATCCTTCCCTTCTTGATTCCCCTTCTCCTCACTTAGTTTCCTCCTATTTCACTAACCACTTCTCAACATCCTTTGATAAAGCCTGTTCTTGTAGATGTCTACACTTCACAGGGCCCAATGGTTCAGTTCTCCCATCCCTCTTCTTTATCTACATTCACACTCATTCATCCCTAGGTGATCTCCTCCATTCCTATCTATACCCCAATGACTCCCAGAGGTATTTTCTCCACCTTGACTTCCACAAGAGTGTAATTTCACATGTTCATTAAGTTGTCTAACAAACTCCAAATCATCTCTCATCAAGACTGTAATAGTCTCATGGGCAGGGCGCAGTGGCTCACACCTGTAATTCTACCACTCTGGGAGGCCACGGTGGGTGGATCGTTTGAGCTCAGGAGTTCGAGACCAGCCTGAGCAAGAGCGAAACCCCATCTCTACCAAAAAAATAGAAAGAAGTTAACTGGACAACTAAAAATACATAGAAAAAAATTAGCCAGGCACGGTGGCACATGCCTGTAGTCCCAGCTTCTCAGGAGGCTGAGGCAGTAGGATCGCTTGAGCCCAGGAGTTTGAGGTTGCTGTGAGCTAGGCTGATGCCACGGCACTCTAGCCAGGGCAACGGAGGAAGACTCTGTCTCAAAAAAAAAAAAAAAAAAAAAAAAACTATGGTCTCCTAGTGACCCAGGTTTCTCTATTGCCACCGCCTCTCTCCAAAAACACAGTTTATTCTCCACACAGTCATCACTGCGATCCTTCTAAAATATTGAGTCAAATAACACTACATTCTTCTGTTCAAGACCCTCCAAAGCCCACCCAACACATTTAGATTTAGATTTAGATTTTGAGTCAAAAATCCTTGCCAGGGCCCACAGGGTCCTAACAAGATCTTCCCTTGCCAACTATTCTGACTTCATCTCCAATCATGCTGATTTACTCTGCTCCAATCACACTGGCTTTTTCCTCAACACGGGGAAGCATAAGCCCATCTCAGGGTCTTTGCACTTGGCTAGTCACTCTGCCATGGAAGGTCTTCTCCCAGATACCCATATAGCTTACTCTCACACTTCATTCACGTTTTACTCAAATATCACTTTTTTCAGAGAAGCCTTCCCTAACCACCATATGCAAAACACACACTCTCATTACTGCCTATGATCCTTAGCATATTTTATCCTTTAATGTTTCTCTATATGACATTAAATATGTTTACTGACAGTCTTCTCCAATAGAGTGTACGCTTCACAAGTCAGAGACTTTGTCTCTTATTCTTGGCTGCATTCCCAGAACCTAGAACGACAACCTGGTATATATTAAGTACTCTAGAAATACTTACTGAATAAAAGAATAAGGGGGAAATATGGGTCAGGAAAATTTACACCTTGATAAATAAGAGAAAATGTTTCTATTAACCCAAAGAAAGAAGCTGGAAAGAACAAATTTAGAAGATAGTGACTTCACTTTTTAGATATATTGATGACATGAAAAAAGGAGGCAAAAGAAGCATCAAGATAATACAATATCACAAAAGAAGGGTAAGGAGAATTTCAAGGTAGTAGGGATCAGGAAGGTTATAACTGCCTCAGAGAAAACAAATGAAGGAGAAAAAACCACTAGTTTGATACACAGAAGCAGAGGGTCAGAAGACAAAGGGTTAAGAAGTAAATAAGTGAAGAATGACAATAACTACCAGTCTCTTTTTTAAGAAGTTTAATGGTAAAAGAAAGGAAAGGGGGACAATCAGCTAAAGGAGGTTAAAGAGACAAAAGACGGTTTTTCTACAGAATTGAGAGATGGGGAAGGCAGAAGGGAAGGAAGTTGTGGTAAGAATACCCTTTACAAAAAGGGAGATGAATGAAGGAACAGAAAGGGGGAGAGAGTGGAGCAAAAGAGGGAAGAGGAAAGTGGGAAGGGGACAAAGAAGAAAACAGGAAAATCAACAGAAATCTGACCATGTTTTATGTGCTGGAAAATAACTTGGAAGGTAATGACACCTTGAGGTTCCATCATCATTGAAAAACATCTTGGTCAACAACTTACAAATTAGAATAACTAAAACTGAATTTGGGAGATGTTTCTCAAAGGTGAGACTTCCAAGAATGCATGTTTTGGTACTCCCCCTCTTCCTGGCAACACATTTCCTTCAACTCAAAAAGTCCATTTCTACACTAAATCAAGCTCTACATTGTCTCCAAAGTTTCTAGGACTCTCATGGTGAATAAGGACCCCAACAACTAAAGCACCTCCAGTATTGCTTTTTCCTACCTCCCACATTCCACAACTAGGTGTCATTCTCATTTTGAAATCTTTTTTTCCTCAAGTCTGATACTTAATGTCAACTGTGTAACAGAAGAAACAACCGACCTAGAAGTAGTTGGGCTGAGTTTGACCTTTGTATTGCTGCACAATTAACACATACCAAATATGAAAAGTTCTCTACTGTCTCTGACTTGTAATTCTCCCTTTTGTATGGTATTAAAGTGATTTACGCCAATCTCTATTGTTCAGAAACAAATAAATTTAGCTCCAAATGATTCTGAAATCTATGATCATACTTAGAAATCTCCTTGAGCCTGAATTTAGATCACAGTAAAATTCTTCCCATGCCAACCCCAAATTACTCTAAATAAATCTGCTTAAGTGAAGTCCTTCTAACACTAATACTACTTTATTCTGGACTATTTAACTCCAATCTGTCTTTTTGGGAAGAAGCAAAGAAGACAAAAAAAAAATTTGGACTTAAATTTATTGCATTTCTCAACAATAGGGACTGGTGGCTCATGCCTGTAATCCTAGCACTCTGGGAGGCTGAGGAGGGAGGATCACTTGAGCTCAGGAGTTCAAGACCAGCCTGAGCAAGAGCGAGACCACATCTCTACTAAACATAGAAACAGCCAGGCATGCTGGTGCACGCCTGTAGTCCCAGTCCCAGCTACTCGGGAGGCTGAGGCAGTAGGATTGCTTGAGCCCAGAAGTTTGAGGTTGCTGTGAGCTAGGCTGGTGCCACGGCACCCTCTAGACTGGGCAATACAGTGAGGCTGTCTCAAAAAAGAACAAAAAAAAAAAAAAAAAAAAAACAATACAGATTGGTTTAAATCACGTTAATACCATACCAGTCAAAAACAGGAAATTCTTCACATTTGGTATGTTTTAATTATGCTGGCAGTACAAAGGTCAAACTCAGACCAACTACTGTCTAATTCAGTTATTTCCTCTATTATACAGTTGGCATGAAGTATGAGACTTAAGGAAAAAAAATAAAGAACATGGTATCTTTGCACTATCACACCAATAAAGGTTAGGTATCTATTTTATAGAGCTTCTATTTCTGAAGTACAATAAAAAAATATGGATACCTCCTATTAACAGAGCCCCCACAGTACAGAACACCACCCACCTTTTACTAGGCCTCCCTCTGGTAAGAATTCTTTCCTTCATAGATGATTCATTGACTCTAAAAAGATAAATTCAGCCCCAAATGGTTACTTGTATTGTAATATACAACTCGGAGTATATCCCACCCCAGCTTCTCTTTGGAGTCAATGGATTCTTCATCTATTATCTGTGCTACCTATTTCAAATATTTTCTCATTTACCTTACTTTAGTATTTGGTATCAATCTAAGATAATTTTTCTTTAGAATGCTACTTTCAATTACTCCAACACTATTAAATTACCCATACTTTCTGCTATAATTTATATTTAACACATTCTAAAGTCTTATGTTTAAATGATCACAAATATTTCAACCTTTGCCAAACTAACTTCATGGTTCAGGAGGAAATTCATAGGTATTTTCATGGAAAGGGGAAACAAGTCTATAAAATCCTGAGTTAAAGGAAGTTAAAGCAGAACTTCAGAGTTCTCAATGTACTAAAAGGGCATTTATGAGGGAAAGAAGAGTACGTGGCATAGCATAATTGTTTCCCAAGCTTTATTTTCTCATACACCACCCTCCCAAAAATCATATATCAAAACGATAACACTAGTTATTTCAGGGAAGATTTTTCCCTTCCTTCTTATTCACATTTCTAGTCCATTTTATATTAAAATGCTTTGTTAAAAAAAAAAAATTCCAAAAAATATTGTGTCAATGCCTAGAAAAAGCTAGGAAGACACATACTCAACAAAGGTTTTTTATGCAGATGGAAGGGGTACTGGTGCCACTTTTTATTTTTTAGTTTTTCTTTTTTATCAAAGTTATACATGCACAAAATTTTAAAAAGTTCTAATTCCATAAAGTTTGTTAAGAAAAACATTAATGCCCAGCACCCACTTCCCCTCTACTTCCCTCTCTGAATCTCAATTTTTTCACTGGGAAAATAAAGATATTATCACCCTTCGCTGAAGAGTTGCTGTGAAAATAAACCAATGCAGTGATAGTTTCTAACACAGTGCCTGATAGGCAAGCTATAGTATCTTAAATAAATGACAGCCATATTAGTATATCCTGGCAGGTTTTATCAAATAGATTTCTACAGCCCTAAATGTCCTGACATTTTACCCATTCCCAACTGTCTAAATCTATTGCCAAGATTATTCTATCAAGCTGATATAAAATAAGTAATTATTGTTAAGTCTGGAGTCGAGAGAGAGAGACACACGAAGCCTCATGTGTAGCAAAATGCTGTTTATTTTGAGCATCTGGGTGCAGATGGGTGGAGGCCAAAAAAAGTGTCCACGAGAGAGAAGGGGAGAGCCTTGGGTTTTACAGAGGGTTTCCCTGGGGGGGAGTAAGTAAGTGGGCCAGAAGAGCTGCTTGTAATAAATTCTTTTTCAAACAACCAGCTCCTAGGACTCCTGCCCCAGTCACATCCATCCCTCAGCTCCAGTATCCTCCTTATCAGGAGAGAGAGGGAGGGGTATACTTAGTTCCTATGAGGAGGTGGAAAGGAATGCTGGCTGCAGCTGTCTGTTAGATTTACAATGTTTTATAAGTCTAAGTTTTGCATTAACCACATTCTGTCCTACGCATACTTTTCGGGTTCCCACCTGGAACAAACCTAACAATTATTCCCTTAAAATACTATCAATTATTTATCTTTAAATTAATTCCTTTAAAAATATTCACTGAGTACCTACTATGTGTTGCACACTGTCCTTCATTATTCTAGATACCAAGAATACAAAATTCTCAAGACAAATGACCTCGTTTCTTCCACAAATACCAAGAAAAAAAGTGGTGAAACTTATATGGACTTAACTTACATATCAATTAATTGAAAGTACTGACCTTACTTCAATTCTGATTCAAACTATAAAAATAATGTTGAAGGAACTGGATAAAACTGACTAAATATTTAAAAATATTAATAACTAATTTCAAATGTTTTAGGCAGTATAATGTTACCATACTTAAGTTTTTTAAAAGATTCTTATATTTCAGAGATAACATGCCGAAATAGAGATGACACCATATGCTTTCTTGCCTGGGCTTCCAAATAATCCTGGGGGAGACGGGTGTTAAGGATGAGTAGAATAAAAATGAAACAAGACCAATTATTAATTGTTTAAACTGAGTAACAAGTACATGGGGGGGGGAGGGGTTCGTTATCCTATTCTGTTTCTATATGTTTGATGTTTTCCATAAAATAAAATTTTAAAAATTATTCCCACGAAGCTTCATTTTAATGAGAGTGAAGCAAAATATACAGCATGTTAGGTGATAAGTCATATGAATAAAAGGAAAGGGAGTGTGGAGGAGTGAAAAAGGATAGTTTACAATTTTTTGAGTGTGTAAGTTTAATTTTAAATAGAATGGTCAGGAAAAGCTGGGGATAGCTGCACTGGCTTTCACTGCATAAGAGCTTCTGGCCATGGGAAAAGGGGAACCTGAAATTCAGGCTCCTGTCTGCTTTTCAAGCTGTGCTCAGGAAAAAGTGGTGTCCTTATCTAATTTCCAAAAAGTTACTGTACAGGCTAGAAGGAACCTGGGGATGATACTGCTGAGGTTACTTTTCAGCAAAAGACTGACCAAGTTGGGCAACTAGCTGTCAAGTACCTAGACTATGAGGCAGGAGCACGCCTAAGATAGTAGAAGAATAGTGTGACCAGATTAGGAGAAGTAAGACGGAATACAGCAGATAAGATCACAGAGGACAAACTGAGTAGGGTCCTGTAGGCCATAAAGACTTTAGGTTTTTTTCTTTACACAAAATGGAGAGTTACCAGGGCATTGTGAACAAAAAGTTGACATAATCTTAACTTTTTATAGAATCACTGTTGGTGCTCTTTTGAGAAGACTGTAAGGAATCCTGAAGGACAGAAGCAGGGAAGCCAGTTACAGGCTACTGCAGTGATCCAGGTGTGAGAGAGTAGTGACTATAGCCATGGATGCCGTGAAGAAAGTGAAAAGTACAAGTAGCCAGATTCTGGATATATTCTGAAAAAAAATGCCAAGAGGATTTGCTGATGAACTGAATATGGTATATGAAACAAAGGGAGAAGTAAAGGATGACTTCACAAATCTTTGCTGAGCAACTTGAAGGAATTGCCATTTAGAGATCGGAATGACTGTAGGAATTAGTAGTTTAAAATTAGAATTTTAAACATTAAGCTTAAGATGCCCAATAAACATCTGAAGCAAGTAAACACAGGAGTCTGGCGTTTAGGCAAGAAGTTGAAGCTAAAGGTATGTATACTTGGGAGTTGAATCACAGAGGTTTTTTTTAAGCTATGAAATCAAATGATATCACAAAAGTGAGTAGAAATAGCAAAGTTGTCTATACTCCGAACCCTGAGACATTCCGATGTTTAGAGATGAGGAAGGTGAAGAAGAGGAGTATCAAAAGAAACTGAGAAGCAGCAGCAGCCAGGAAGGTAGGAGAATAATCAAGAGAGAACAGAGATCAAGTGAATAAATCATTTCAAAAAGCAAAGATCAGCTCAGTTAAACACCATGGACTGGTAGAAGGAAAACGAAATGGCCTTTGGATCTAGTAATGTGATAGTGACTGGTGATCCAGAGGAGTGGTAAAGGTGAAATCCATATTTAGAGGAGAGATATTCAGGCCAAGGAGCACAAAAAATTCTTTCCAAGAGTTTTGCCATAAACAAAAGAACAGAGCAATACAAGCATACTAATGAATACATATAAAGATGATGTGTGATGACACTGAAATTCAATTGTAAGGGCTCTGACAGACTTTTATACTTCTTTTCCAATTCTCCCAAGCATAGACAAAACAAAAAATAAAGAAGATATCCCATCATATAACTATAAACTGTATCTGTGCAAACAGAAAGGCAGAAACCTAACGTCAAAACATGATCTTCTAATTTCATCAAGAGTATCTAAATGTAGGACAACATAATGAAGGTTAAAAATGTATCGAAGTATTTTTTTAACCTACCAAGCAATATTTATTATGAAAATAAGAAAAATACCAAAATGCGCATTCCAAATTTTCATTTGGATTAGCTCTGTCTGCCTCATGCTTCAAAAACAGGCAAAGAAGAGGCAACTGGCCATCCACTGGCCAATTCTGAAAAAACTACAGTGAGATAAGGCATGCATTGTTAATATAGGTGTGTAAGTCTGCAGGAAGGGGGGACTATTTAGTTGCTTAAGGAATGCTTCTTAATTGTTTAAAGATGGTTTTTATTTGTTAGATTTTTCTTTTTTAGTGAGACAGCACATGAGAAAAATCACTGTCTCACAGTTCATTTATTTACACAGCTCACAAATTATAGGTTCGGTTGGGTGAAAAACCACAAATATGAATGTAAACATGTAAACACAATCCCCAGGGACACTAGCATTATTTATTAACAGTGAATTATTTTAATCTGACAAAAGGACTGACTAATCACCACTTAATGTACACTTTTTATTTGCTATTTCTTTGCTTGGACTGTACTTCACTGCCCAGGATCTTCAAAAGGCTGGCCACTACATATATCTTACCACACAGCTACTCTTAATGTTAGAGAGAAGCCTGAACTGACCAGCCTAATAACTCAGGTAAACCATGACCTCCGCCGCCAAAAAAACCACTACACTTCTCTATCACCTTACAGTTTACTTGCAAGCTCCATGAGGGCAGGGACTTTATTTGTCTCAAACACCAATGTATCCTCCAGCACTGGAAACAGTCCAGCACAAGACAGGCATACAATAAATGTTTGTTAAATAAACAAACAGTACAGCACCAACCACTTTTATGCCAAAGCAAATCATACACCTTACATACAATTGTGGAATCACATTGTAAATTGCTGATGCCAGGAATGCTATTTAGTGAGAATCATGTTACCATAAAATGGGAATAGATTAAAAGCGAAAAAAGCAACTCAACCCTCTTATAATATGGGTCTTACCATTTTTCACTGAGTTTCACATTCCAATAAATCAGTTCCCCACTAGGTACTTTGTTCTATAACATTTCAGTAGCTTTTACTCAAATGTAAGAAAACACAGGCAAACAGAGCCAACCAAGGGGTTCTTAGAGAATTACATTTTTTTCAAAAAGGAAGACTTAAGCAATTAACAGCCCTAACTTGTAGCAGCCCAGGAAAAGGCTATACACGCCATTAAATAGAATATAATAGAGCAGGAATTTGTCATTTGCAGTGTTCTGATACATCCCTAGAACCTACAACAGCGGTTGGAATATACAATGTTCCAACTTAAACACAGCTTGAAGGAATAAAATGCATGAATGGATACAAAAATATCATGGCTCCCAAGCTTCTGTCTCAAGAGATTAGGACTTCCATGTTCAACTAGACTCAAATCAAAATCTACCCTCAGTAATCAAAAGAAGTAAAACACAACACCTCTAATCCATCACAGTAGTGTCGACTGTTCTCTTGCAGAACTGAAGAGTTAGAATGATAATAGTTTAGAAAACAAAGATTAGAAGAAAGGATCCAAACATGGAACCACCCGGACAACAAAAACAAAAAAAGCTGCTCACTCAAAAAGATACAATTAGTAGCATTTTTCAGCGTGTACACTTAGGAACCAAAGCTCTTTTAAGAGTACAACTGAAAAAATCTCTGTTATAAAAGGAACTCTCATAGAGTATATTAAGAGATTAAAGACATGAACCTTGATAGGAAAAAATTATCAACTACAATAAATTTGGAACAGATGAGAGAATTATTAGAATTTGGAAGACACAAGAAAAGAATTCTGATAAACATAAACATACTGATAAACACACCTAAGTAAGCGTCGTAACTTAACGAGGAAAAAAATGATTAGTATTATAGGTATTTAACCTTGAAGCCACTGTATATATAGTAAAATGTACCTTGCTCCATTCCATAACACTGAGTAAATACTTCCTATTATCTTCAGTATCTCTGGCCTCTTATGAGCAGTATGGACTGAGTAATCCCTTATATCAAGTTCATTTCAGTTAAGTTTCCAATTCCAGAGCCTTCCTCAATAAAAATCAAGCCCTCAGAGAAAAACTATTTTAATAAGGTTTATCATCCATGTGTCTTACACATAAGCATCCCTTTATTTATAAGAGTGCAGCCCCTTATGTTTATTTCACCTATTTCAAACAATCTCTGTTTCCTAGCCTCTCAATTAGATGCATGGGTGAAATATACTAGATGTTTAAGAAAGATACAATAGTAGGTCCTAAGACATGATTATAAAAACAGGAGAAATAAACCTTTCAAAAAAATTTTTTTCCAGGTATATTTGTGTCAGGCCTAGCTAATGCAGGACCAAAAGCCCTGCCTACTAAAACACTACCCTAAGGATATTGCTAATAAAGAATGATAAAATAATTTATTTCTTATGACAACTAAATCACCAGTTAAAAACTAAATTATGTTCACTATACTGTTTTTAAAAAGGAAGATCTTAATATGTTTTGAAAATGTCAGATTCTTGAAAATTTATGTGCAATAATTATTTTCCTAAATCACCACAAAACTGGTCATTAAAGCTAATACTACTTGTCCATTAATCAAGGTCATTTGACAATTTTCCTATGGCCAGTGTGTATCAAATTTAATTTAAAGCATTTTCATCAACGCTAAACTTAAACCTTAAGCTAAGGAAAAATTTTCTACCAAACCTTAACAACAGATCAGTTAATTTCCAAGCTAAACTCTTTTTACATATTTGATACATTTTTGTGAAGTTGCCTATCAGGAAATCTTATATATCAAAACTGACTGTAATTATGCATATAACAGAGGAAAATATGGTTCTGAGGCTAAAACTAAAACAAAAATTGCAGAAAGAAAAAGAAATCAATAAGCACTTTCAGAAGCACTCTGCCTCTATAACAGTAACAAAACCATACAATGGAGCACACAAAGTACTGCATCTCGCTAACATGTGAGATGATTTGAGTATAAAAAGAAAAAGCAGTGTAACACAATATATTTGTTAAAATCTATGAACCCATTAGGACAATCAAAAAGGAAAGTGCCAAAAAAATCATTTGCCATCTCTAGCACTGGATGTGATCATTTACCACTCTTTACTTTGAAAATTGGTAATTAAATGTTAATTCTTTTCCTTTAATCTCCCTCTTTAGTAGAAACTGTAAGCAACTAGGTAATGAAAGAAAATTTTCCTTTACCAGAATAACGCCAACAAATAAATGTAAAAAAAAAAAATCAGAAAATCATCACTTTGCTACAATTGATTCCAGCAAGTATCAACAACAGATGCACAGAACCATTAGCAGAAAGGCAGATAAGGAACTAAATATTTTCATGTGGCCAAAGTTATATCCCTACACATTATTTGCCATCTCAAGTGTTTAGGAAGAAATTTGGCTCTCATCACCTTAAACCCAGTAGACAAACTTAACATCAAGAGTCAGACAATCAAACATTGTAAGACTTCTGATATGATGCAAAATTAACTACACAGCTTCACCTGTGAGTATTTTTGCCAAAATATGTTTAGAACCTTACTTTTAAACCTATCTTCCAATTTGCAGAAAATAAAAGAAATAGAAGCACAAGTAAACTGACATCACAATTTTAAAAATCTAAAACCTAAGGCATTCCTAAAAGACATTTTGTCTTATCTCTTCAAAAAGTATTAATGGAAAAGGGTGTGGGGAGACTTCAGAAATATAACTAAATGCCACACTAGGTCCTTGACTGCACCTTGATTTGAACAAACCAGATGAAAATGATAGCTTGGGAACAAATGGTAAATTTGAATATGGACAGAAATATTAGATGATATTTGGAAACTGTTTATTTTTAGGTGTGGTTATGTATTGTTATAAATACATATAACTACTTTTTTTGAAGATACATAGTGAAGTTCAATTAAATGGGTAGATCAGATAGATGAACTGGTAAACTGATAAATAAATACAGCAAATATAGCAAAACATTAACAGCTGGTGATGGGTAAATATGAGTATATTGTACTACTTTATGTTTTGCAGTATGTTTTAAATTTTCAAAATATACACTTAAGTTTAAAAATAAAGGAAAGCTTAAAATAAATAAACATCCTTAAGCAGGTATCTAAATAGCATATATTTGATCTACACTTGGTTCCTAAACAGATTTAAAGTGGCTTTTAAAAGGATATAATCTCAGCCCTCTGAATCCATGGGTTCTGGATCTGTGGATTCAACCAACGGCAGCGCAAAAATATTTGCAGGAAAAAATTGTATCTATACCAAACATGGACAAACTTTTTCCCTAGTCATTATTCCCTTCCCTAAACAATATAGTATAACAACCATGTACATAGGATTTACATTCTACTAAGTATTGTAAGTAATCTAGAGATGATTTAAAGTATACGGAGGCCGGGCATGGTGACTCACGCCTGTAATCCTGGCACTCTGGGAGGCCTAAGTGGGCGGATCATTTGAGCTCAGGAGTTGGAGACCAGCCTGAGTAAGGACAAAATGCCGTCTCTACTAAAAAAAAAAAAAAAAAATAGAAATTAACTGGACAAATAAAAATATATATATAAAAAATTAGCTGGGCATGGTGGCGCATGCCTGTAGTCCTAGCTACGGAGGCTGAGGCAGTAGGATTGCTTGACCCCGGGAGTTTGAGGTTGCTGTGAGCTAGGCTGATGCCACAGCACTCTACCAGGCAACAGAGTGAGACTCTGTCTCAAAATAAATAAATAAA